>OZ026617.1:75852660-75872660 GCA_964020975.1 Hermodice carunculata
AAGGTGTAAGCCAATATGTGAAAATTGCTAAGTCACCAGAAAAATGCAACAAAAATTTGACATGATCTTTGACCTCAAGGTTATATATTATTATATGGGGAACATTTCCCAGACCCATAGGTTATCTGTACCAAATTGGGTGGCAATATAGGTCAAGAGGGGACAAAAATATAAGGAAATTGAAATGCACGGCGGCGGAGACGGCGGACGACGAGACTAAATGCATTCACTCCTACGGGGATGCGTAACTAGATCGAAGAGAAGATGGACGTTTCAAAGGCAATACTGTTGTTTTTGAAGGCTCATTTATTTCGTACACCACCCTGGCTTACAAATTTTAAAATTTTATTTGTCGTAATTAAATGTATTTTTTGCCTTTTCTAATAAATACGCTTTTATTTCACTCTATTTAACACCTTAGAATGCACCAGAGATGATCTAATGGCTCTTTCTTTTTTTTTCAAAAAGTTTTGATGCACTCCCTCTAAGACCTTTAACCCCGCGCGGTCGGTTTGCTCCGTCGCCTCGGTCAATTTGCAACATATACTTATCGGTATCTTTCCATTCGACTGTCACAGAGTGTAACCAGTTGGTCACTGACCACTGCACAGTTGAAATGTACTTTAAATACAAAGCAAAGGGCACGAGAGTTGACCCATATAGACCCTCCCCCCCTTTACAAACTTCCAAAAGAAAACTTCAGACTGGTTCACAGTACATAAATCGTGGGACAAAAAGTCTCCACACCTGTTCGAAAATACGCTAAGTGTGCCCCAAATTCAAAACCATACATATACACACACACACATATATATATATATATATATATATATATATATATATATATATATATATATATATATATATATATATATATATATATATATATATATGCTATAGTCAAACATTTAAAATGTCTTTTTTTATAAATACCCTTACATCCCTACATAACAGGTCAATATTTTGCCCTCAAAATTAATTTCAGAGTTGTGATCGCGCTGAACGTCGTTAGCGCAAGCAAAAAAAATATACAAGCAGACAGGCGGTAATCAAGAGGGGTTTGGGGGAAAAGAACATTCATATATTCTTGAATACTAAGATGCATTTTACCGATGTAACAAACCATGACACCTGGTATAAATATCTTAAGAATTAAAATACAAAACCCGGTTCAGACTTCAGCCGCAAACATTGTGTCATGATATTTTAGATTTCCAATAGCAAACCTTGATAGGTACAATGGCGTTTCAGGTCGCCCTCTCAGTCATGATTTTACCATGTATGTTGAATCTGGAAATTGATAATGATGATGATGATAATAATAATAATAATAATGATAATAATAATAATGATAATAATAATAATAATAATAATAATAATAATAATAATAATAATAATAATAATAATAATAATAATAATAATAATAATAATAATAATAATAATAATAATTATAATAATAATAATAATAATAATAACTTACGAAATTAAAACAAAGAAACAACCAGGGCCTGCCGGAATAAAAATGCTATGTTATGTATGCAATGGAAGACAATTTATAGGCAAATTTTTACTTAATATGCTATATGCAAGAACGTGTTACAAGCCAATGAACTCCCACAAACCCGGAAAAAAATCATTTTGCTCCCATACATAAAAAGGTAAACGAGATGTTACTGAGACCTATAGCAACATTACTCCCCAAAATGCTTTAATTTTCAAAATTACCACATCGCCGTATGTATGTTTTTTTTTTGGGGGGGGGGGTCAAATATGTGTTCTCCATACAGGCCAAAGTGGCTATATAGAAGGGCGACAGACGGCCGAGAAAACTATACGCAAATATTGATATCGATTTCTTGCTATTTAAATTAGATGAAGCAGGTAACGATATGTCTAAAAAAAAATGGCTGAAAGACATTTATACTGGGACATAACTCTCAGTTACAATCAATGATGGGTCTACGCCAGGGTTCGACAGTTTTGATGGGCCGAAACAAGGTCGTCTACTTGGTACTATCAAAGCTCGCCTTTACACTTTTTTCTATATACTAACAATTTAGAACATTTTCTGAGTTTTTCTGACCCATCCTCTTGTTTGGCCACAGGTGATATAAATATCGCGTCTGTCCTGTTTGCTGACCATGCCGTCGTATTGGCTGATAGCTATAGGTATATACTGAATCAGTTGCAGCGTGCTGTAAATGTTGGGATCTGTCCGTTAACATCGGGAAACGGCATCATTTTTGACTGACATGATTACAGTCATTCGCATAGTAAATATATATTCCGATATGATGGTGAAGCTTGACATTGTTAACTCTTATTATTATCAAGGCGTTGTTTTCACCTGTGGTGATACTTTTACTTTTGCATCACATGCAGTGTCTTGCAGAAATAGCAACAAAAGTTTGTCATACGCTGAATAAAATTATGTACTGGTGACAAAGATGTTAATTTTCCGCCTCTTACTCAGTTGTATTTATTTGATACGTCAAAACCTGCTATATACGGAAGCGAAAAGTGTTCAACTGCAACCTATCGTAATCGTGCCAAGGGTATACAGGATCCACATGCGCAAAATCTTACACAGCTAGTTCATGCAGCAGATTCAGTTCGAACAGATTATTGTAGATTAATTTTGGGTGTTGGGTCGTACTATACATAAAACTATGGGCTACCTCGGCTGAGTTTAATGGTAAAATATTGAGATCGATATGAAGATAAAATAGTACTAGTTTAGACCGATTTCTTTTCCTGAAAAAGAGACATTTAAGAAGTCGCATAGTGTAGTGTAGAGCTTGACCGAAAAGGTTACACCACTTGGGCTACTGCTCCAAGGATGATTGTCTAAAAGCTACGGATTTAATTTCATCTACTTAAATCAGGCATTACCCGACTGAAAGCTGTAGCAGTGATTTTTTTTTAAAACAAGTTTTGCCGACGTTAGTTTTGTTCATTCCGTTATTCTTTAGCAGAAACAGGGAGCTGCTATTATAGCATGTCCCTGGTAGAAACAACTGGTTATTATTATTATTATTATTATTATTATTATTATTATTATTATTATTATTATTATTATTATTATTATTATTATTATTATTATTATTATTATTATTATTATTATTATTATTATTATTATTATCATTACTACTACTACTACTACTACATGTATTTTTATTATTATTATTATTATTATTATTATTATTATTATTATTATTATTATTATTATTATTATTATCATTACCATTCATTTCTCTTATCTTTTGAGTCTATGTCCACCATAGATGCACTGTATATAGAACTAAGTCATATATGTGTGCATATTTTTATTTATGTGTATGTCTTATTTATTTGTTCTCTCTATCTGTCTCTGTACGTCTCTCTTGTACCATACTGATGTTGCTCAGTGAATGTGCAATAAAGATTTGTATTTGTCTTCACATTTATATGAAGGTCAAGTTTGATAGCTTAACAAAGATATTTAGTTTAGCAACTCCATCGCTAAGATAGAACATTGTCTAACCGTAAGCGCTAGCGGCCGCCAAGTTAACAAAAAACATGCAGTATTTTAATTCTAACGGATTTCCGTGGAAAAAGAGAAGTGGAGGAGTTAATAATGTTTTCAACTTGCGCATGCGCACCGCGCATCATTCAAACATGACGACGAAACATGTAAACAGAATGCCAGGCCGAAAACCTGCGAATTTACCATCCCGGATGGCTGCAAGGACGCACGATGTACGCCCAGTCGGTGCTTGGGTACAGCCCGAACCTGTTTATAACTCGCATTACCAAGAGGCTGTTGTAAGTAGCCACATGACCTCCGTTCTATCTGCTCTCGTCTAAGGTCACGGATTATCGCTCACTTTGGCCGACAAGCACAAACTTGCAGAATCCGGCAGTGTGGTGCCTGGTGTCCCCTCGTGACACCCAATCAGGCAGGGACCAGGGTATTCCAAGTTAAACCATATCACTGGGAAAGAATAATGTCCTCAATCACAGGCTCTGTCATCCGGCTAATATCCGTATGAAACCAAAATACTTCAAGCAAGGACGTGCCTGCTTCAAGAAAGCCAGAAAACTAGATCTCCTGGACTTCTTAGGCTGTAGAGATATCCAGAATTCACAAATGAGAGGCATTATTAAAGACAAATTAAGCAATGCATATTGGGACTATGCCTATAGGCTATAGCAAAGTCCTTAATCAACAGTTGTTATCAGTCTTTATGAAAGAAAAACCTAGCAATACACTGCAAGGGAATCCACTCCCAGACACCCAGTCATTATTGTCACTGACACTGTTACATGTGTTGCCTAACTCCTCACGTCATGCGTTCTGATTCATGGACATAATATGTAGTAGGCATAGCATAACCATAAGATGTGAGTGTTAGCATCACAAAGAGAGGCTGGTAAATTACAAGTTGATTAGACAAGGCAAAGGCCCAGCAGCCAGAATGTGGGTTTTGAGGAGATTCGTCCGACCGGTTTCGCCGTATGAGCGGCTCATCAGGAACTGGACATAACGATTAAACCTTCTGCTTATATACTGTAGTGTCAACAAAAGGCGTTGTTAACGTACTACAGTGACATCACATGCAGGCCAGTTGGATTTGTGTGCCTGGGGAGTCCACCCACCCGTCTAATGACGTGATGGTCAGTCGCGTGTACGTTACACGCGACACAGGGTTATGCTCCCTACCGGTGGGGCATTGTTGATAGTCAGTGGGAAGTCCCAGTGATATCCGGGGATCCCCTCTTCATGCAAAATGTGGTCATTTATGCTATATGATAGAGAGGAATTCAGAAAACTGTAGGGGGATCCTGGGTGGAGCCCCCTTGGTTAGAAATGCAGAGGGACAGTAAAGGGTGTATTTGTGTCCTCCTTCCTGTTTTGTTATGTTTTAGCTGTTATGTCGTAAGGACTAGTGTCCTTGCTTATGGGAAGTAATCCTCGTGCATGGGGAAAATGAGCATAGAACAATCAAGATTTAGCATAATACAAAGCGAATATGCTCATTTTCCCATTACATTGAGACCACGTGGCTCCATGGTGCAGAGCTGGTGAATCCAATGTTATTCTCTCTGTAACCTAAGTGCTAAGGTTCTTTTCAGCTTAGGTGGGATGTGAATGTGTTCTAAGATTTGTATTTTCAAATCCGGGCCTGTGTGGTCACTTCTGGCAAAGTGTCTGCCCAGTGGTTGTAGTACATCCTGTCTGTTTATGTAGTAGAGATGTTCTCTTACTCTCTCCATAAGTGTACGGGAAGTTTGGCCTACATACTGTTTGTTGCATGTTAGGCACGTCAGGAGATATATTAGGTTGTTGTGTTTGCAAGAGCCACCTTGTGGTGTGCTGTAGGTACGTCCCGTTGTAGTGCTTTTTGTGGTGCCAGATTTGTCCATCATGGGACAGTATATACAGTGTGCATTGTTGCAGGGATTGAGATCTGTTCTCCCAGCTACCTGTGGTGGGAGACGTGTGGGGGGATATTCAATGCGGGAGTGTACCAGCATGTCCTTTAGGTTGGTCGACCTGCGGAAACCAACTACCGTTTGCTTGTCACCCAAGACTTGGCCATATCTTGAGGCTCTGATTGTGCCCCAGTTGTTCGATATGATTCTCTTCAGTGGAGGAATTGTGGGGTGGTATTTTGTGATCAAGAATATTTTGTTATCTTGATTCTGGGTATTGACTGGTCTTCTGTGGTGTAAGAGTGTTTGTCTGTCAAAACCTCTCACTTTGTTGGAAATTCTAGTCAACAGTTGTTGTGAGTACCCTCTCAGGGCATAGAAACGCAAGATTCTTTCCGAGTGGTGTTCAAAATGCTGGGTTCTAGTGCAGATTCTCTTGACCCGTAGAAGTTGGCCATACGGTCCGGCCGTTTTGCAATGTTTCGGGTGGGCTGATCTGAAATGCAGATACGTGTGTGTATCTGTGGGTTTGGTATATAATGAGGTAAACAATTTGTTATTCTCATCAAACTGGACTAGTGTATCCAGATATGGTAACTTTATCCTCAATGATTCTGCTGTGAATTTAATCGTATGGTGGCAGGAGTTTAAGTGGGTGATAAACTCCTGGAGAGCCGTCTCTCCAAATGTCCATATACAAAAAATATCATCAATAAATCGCCACCACACTAGAGGTTTCAGTGGGTGGGACAGGAGCTGGTTCTCCTCTAAATTAGCCATGAAGATGTTGGCATAGGACGGTGCTACCCTTGTGCCCATGGCTGTGCCACTGACTTGTAGATAATGATCACCATTAAATTCAAAGTTGTTACAGCTAAGGACTATCAGTAACAACTCAATCAAATCTGGGGTCCCAGGTTTCTCTTCAGGGTCTCTGTTTCGTAACAAAGCCCTTGCCGCGGATCGAAGGCCCTCCGCTATAGGTATATTTGTGTACAGTGAAGTTACATCTAGGGTTACTAAGATGGACCCTTCTGGTAAGGGAGGGAGTGACTCAATTTTGTTAATGAAGTCATTCGTATCTTTTATGTAACTCGGAATTTTCTCTACTAATGGTCTGAGAAAGAAATCTACCAGGGTGAGGCCCGAGATTTTTTCTGTGGGGCATTCATTAGCACTCAGGATTGGTCTCCCAGGTGGTGGTAGGATGCCCTTGTGTATTTTTGGTAAAATGTAGAAGCAGGGTAAACGTGGTTCTTCTACATACAGGAATTCGAAAGTTTCCTGGGTGATAGACTTGTTCTCTACCATGTCTTTTAGTACAGATTTTACCCGTTCATTGTGTGTGTTGGTTAGGTTACCATCCACTGCTCGATAGTGTTCTTTATTCTGAAGTAGCTTATTTACTTCAGTGATGTAATCCGTGGTGTCCAGGATCACAATAGCTTTGGTAAATTACAAGATCAAAGTGCAAGCCAACTATTACCCTGGGTCCCTGTCCCAACTTCCAGTCACCATGCAGTGCTTTAATCAATCCGTCCAAGGTTCGAAGCCAAAACAACGGTATGGATCCCATCACGAATTGCATTCTTATGCCCGAAGTTATGGTAAAATCCTAGACACTGACTCTACATGATAGATAGTCGAGATATTTTGGTACTGGCACTTCCCCCATCACAAGTAAAACTTTATCTAGAAGCTCAAAAAAGACTAATTCTTGCACCATGATGTTTCTGAAATGTATAATGCCAGAACAATTTTTGAAAAACTCCCTTGCTTAAACCTTTTTATTTTCGAACCTGAAATGTTGGTAAGTGTGGAAATAGCACTGAAGGAGCTAATCACATAGTAGGGGAGGGGGTAAGGGGGAGTTTCAGTACGTTGGTACAGGTAATTATTTTTCTAGAGTATGTAGTACGGAAAATAAAAATCTTTCAAAATTTTGGATACGTAAAATAAGAGAGCTTCCAGTACGCCAGTATGGTAAATAAAAAGCCTCAGTACGCCAGTACGGGAAACCCCTTTCCCACCTTCATAGTAGGCCTACGTAAGTCTTTAGTTTTATGTATATAAACATATGCATATTTTCACCAAAGAAAAGGAAATATATACATGTAGATATATATGGCACTCTCTCCCTGTCATAACCCCTTTCGCCGATAGCCTTGCACATGTGTACTTAGTGTGAAAGTGACCTCCACCGCACAAGATGCCCGGATACGAAGAGGTGCAAGCTACAGTGTTACCTATCTTAAACACTGTGTTGCTAGCATTTGGAAATGGACTGTACCTCAACTGAATGCATATTAACATCATAGAAATATAATATTAGATGAATTTAATATATATGCTCTTAAAGGATTAGCTTTTCTGACTGATTGTTTAGCTTTGAAGTGGAAAAAAATAGCGATGCAACTTTCACACATTTAGCATAGTATAGATAGGGAATGCAGTCCCTGACCGCATGGTGTCTCTGCCAGTGCCCCATTCCTCACTGGGAGCAGATGCGGGCAAACTCATCAATTTTGGCATCCGCGTAATGAGTTATGGTAGGTGTTGTGCGCCATATCGGAGTCTGTGCCAAATGAGAGTATTTCCAAAATGTGCTGTGCCACCGTAGGATACCAATATGGCGCGACCATATTGGAATCATATTCGGCACAAAAAATCAAAACGATTAGTAGTTGTTTTCCATAATTTATTTCTTGTTTCTACTCAAACATCGAAGTAACAGTGTCCAAGTTTAATTTTGTGCAGGAGGCATCAGCTGCCATTTTGTTAACTTGTCATAGCGAATGGGTCAGAGATGGGTGATAACCTGGATCACCGGCAGGCTGCACGGCCCAGGGGCCTGGGCCACAGGGCCATTTAATAATCGGGACAATATAGGAATTCCACTACGGTCCAAGACCGTACCTGATTTTTCTAAATTCCTCCATAGCAGCCTCCCAGACTCGCTTAAGATACTGATGTGGACGCTCGTCGATGCCCAATCACGGCTGCTATGGAGGCAAATGGCCCCTAGGCCTATACAGTAAAACCTGTTTTTAGAGACAACTCCTGGGACATACCCAAAAGTGGTCACACAATGCAGGTGGTCTCCCAAAGCAGGGTTGATTGTTGTGCCACCTGGCCAACAACTGACTTCTATGTTTGAATTTCCACCCATAATTTAAATTCATACATGCATGTTTCTACATTTACAACACTCAATTCCATCTGGCAATCAGATGTTTATTTGTCTGTTGATATCATAAAGATATTCAATTTTTGTAAACTCTTAAACTTTAGGCAACTGAGATGATTAAGATATTTGCTATTATATGGTGCTTGCACACTAAATACAAAGAACTGGGCCATGTTGATAATGGTATTCATGCATACTGGCCTCCATTGTTCAAACCATTTTTTTTTTTAGGAATGGGGATTTGGTGCAGTTGATCTGTACGTTGCGGCGTACCCGACAGTACGGCATACAAAACCAGCTGTTGTATTGGCCACTGGTCTTGCATAGCTGGGAGATCTACGATGGGGCAAATTCGCACCTTTCACCTACACGCTTGGGCAAAAATGTGCATGTCACATTGGGGTAATAAATGTCACAATGGGGCAGAATTGATTGTCAGGATGTGGCAAATAGCCATACCATGGGGCAATATAAACAGTTAATTCAAGACAAGGAAACTCAAGTTTGCAGACACTTGTATGTAGTGATTTTTGTTATATATATCATTTGGATAAAAAATGTTTTAGAGTGCAATACACTTTTAGGAAGTGTCTCTAACCTCAGATTGACTGAGTAATTAAAAGGCAATGTAAAATCCTTTAAAACATCTTATATGCAAGATACTTCCTTGTTAGTCCTAGTTGATGTGACTGACTTGTAGCTGAAGGTCACAGACTTTAGAAATTCAGTATTACTGAACTCTTATGTGCGCCATTTACCAAAATGTTCCTTCAAGCATTCAATTCTCAGTCTGTCTGAGTTCCTTTCCTTTACTTCCCTACTGCGAAGTTTGATCTATGTTCTTATTTTGAATGTCATGTAAAACATCCAGAAATGCAAATATATTGGGGTGGTGAGAGTAGAATGATGCATTAAAGCTTCTGTGAAAAGCTTCTGGTCCATTTGTTGTACATTTGCTCTACGAGACTGCTTCTGCCCAAAAAGGTAGGGGAATCTGGAGTCATTTTCTACATAGTTTTCCAGAACATAGTCAGCAAATTTCTCTGAAGCATCACCTGAAGGACAAATGGCAAATATTTCCACAAATGACTTGCCCGCATCTTCTGCAGGCAGAAAGGCCAACCCAAAGAATAAGGCAAGCCACTTTCCAAGTTCACCTGCAGTACTCTTGTATTCATGAGAGAGCCCCAGCTGCTGTATTTTACACTGCCATGTCTGCCCGAGATGAAATCTACAACATTTAATACTTGTTTCAGGGAAAGCCGCCGGGACAGCTTGAATTTCAGCAGCTTCAACATCCACATGGACAATGTGTGGTGTTAGTGTATAACCTTGATGAAAACACAAACTGTTCATTGCTTGGAGCCTCATTATGTAAGTCTCTTTCGACTTATCCTCCAGGAGGCTGAACACCAGCGGGACATAATGTCCTCTTACCAAGCCATGCAAGGTCCACATCTAACACATGAATTTTGGACAGCATTTATACGTCCCATCACCAAATAAGTTGTATGTATCATCATAACAAAGCTGTTTAAGATTGCTTGAGCATGATAATATGATTATTCCACTTTCAGCGTCATTGTGTAGGAGAAAATTTTCCCCTTTGGTTGTTTCAATGTCCATATTGTTCAAATATTCATGCAGCTTTGCTATATTTGTTGGAAGTGTGGGGAGCCGTTTCCTTCTTGGCCTGTACAGAGCTTGGTGGGTGGCATGGAAGTCCTGGTTAATATTTTCCTCTGGGTATTCTGATATTTCTTGGCATATGATCTTTAATAGATGGCCTGCAGCCCATGTTTTCATCTGCTTTTCTTTTAACAGAACAGTAGATCTTTTTGCCAAAAAATTTTGTCTGCTTTGTTGCTGTGATCATGGTCTCCCCTTTGCTGCAGTATGGTTGTCATTTCAGCATTTGTATGTAATGTTGCCTTACAACTATTGCCTTTGCTCTGTCTGTTTGTACGCCGCCATAGTATTTCACCTTTCTTATTTATAAGCGTAATTCTGAACTTTTTGTTCTAATATACAAGGCATTTTTTACCTTGATTTTTTAAAAATCAGCTCCATTTGACATCAAGGCTCCCAAGTTACTGGCTGGACAAGTGAAAGGTCCCACACTTGAAAACCAGGCAAAGCTTTACTATTTTAGATATGTATATTGTGTTCTTAGACTTAAGTAGTTGATTGGCACTGACTGCCCCCTGCTTGGCAGGGCCTTCTTGGCTGACCAATATTTTTGTTTTAATTATTCCTTGCTAATAACATTGTCACATGTGACCCTTATGTACACAATATAATGGGGCAAATGCAAGTAGCTGGATTTATTCTTCCCCATGGTATTGTGTACATAAGGCTGACACCTAGGGATTCTGCCCCATTTTGACATAGCAGGCACTACTATAGATGTTATGATATATTTATATATTAGAATTGCCAATACAGTAGAAACTCCTGTTGAGAACAATACACTTAGTATTAATTACATAACATTGCCCCTTGACCACCGTTGCCAAGACCTCTGTGTCTGGGCATAACGTCCAAGAAAGCGAGTTAAGTTGTTTACTCACGTGATCCTGAAACTTGACGGTCCCATGGCGCCATCTCTCGGTCCATGTGGAACTGATGGTGATGTCCAGTGCACATGTGCCCCATATCGTCCTTCCCCATTTGGGGATTGGTCAGTTGACATCAGCTGAAGCAGGGCAAAAAGTGTACAGTAGGAGCGGAGACATAACGATAGCATGTCACCTCCATGGATACCCACATTGACAATGTAACCAAGAAGAGTGGATGCTCCTTGATGTAACTGAGAAAGCTAACTGCTTGCGGGTGCACGGTTGGCTGAGCGGTAAGACGCTCGCCTTTCACCTCTGCGACCCGGGTTCGATTCTCGTCCTGGGCAGCATGTGGAAAAAGTTCCTACCACTTTAACCGTGCACGGTGGTTTTCTCCGAGTTCTTCGGTTTCCTCCACTAGGCAAGGTAGGAAGTATACGCCAACATCTGTGCCATGGAGAGTGACTCGATAAGTCAGCTTGACTTCTTTCACAATCCATGTAAAACAAATGTGTCTATACTTTGCTGAGCCTTAGTTGTAGAAACCTCAAGAAAGTGTTCATGTACAGTGTATAAAATGAGCAAGCTCTTATGAGTGGAACTTTGTAACAAAAATGCGGTGTATAAAGCAACCTTTTCGAAGATTGAAAATAATGAAGACTGGTTTACAAATAACACCCCTGTTTTCTGATTTTACGGAGTGTGACTTTGCACCAAATTGACCTCTTTTTCCTGCAAATTTAGGGTGATGAGGCATGCATATTGTAAAAACTTGTGTGAAAGCCAGGTTTAGGAAATGTCCCTGTTGAACTGAAAACTTCTTGGTTCAACAAAAGTCAAACATCATTACCTTGAATTATTCAATATAATTTTGACCAGTCGAGTCTTTGATCAATTTTACCATTAATTTTTTTTTTTTGGACCAAATTGCGTACATGTACTTGCCAAATTGTGGATTTGACTAGTAGTTTTTTGCAGTAGGTTGTATTTTGCTGGGTTAGTACACAGTGTTTCCACCAGGATTTTTTTTTTCCAGAGAGTCCCTCTGATCCTTCAATGTCAGCTTTGAGGATGCCAGGGGTTTACAAGAGGGTCTCCCTGAATAATATCATTTAAACCATGTGCCTTATATAAATGCCATTGTCATTATAAATTTTTGCTCTACCTTGTCAACAGGTGGCAGCACATGTGGAAGAGGCTCGTATGAAGAGAGAGTTGTCCGAGAAGGCAGAACGACTGCAACATTTCCAGGCTGCAGTGAGGCAGCGGGTGCAGGCGCTGGCCAGGCTAGAGAGGCAGCGACAGCTTCAGAAGTCTTTCAAGGCTGTAAGTACATGCACCGTGGCAGGGGTGGTTGTACATGCACACACACACAAATGTAAACAATAGGCCCATGAACAAAAATTGCACCAAGTATGCGTTAGGCCAAGGCTCAAACTTTGTAAATTTTGGCATTACCTTGGCTTGTTTTTTTTTTTTTTTTTTTTACTTTGTGAAAAGACACTCATTTTAATATGTTGAGAAACAATAAAGTCATAGATCTTTACTAAATGTACCACAAGTGTATTGTGTGGAAGTTTGATGTTGCATACAGTGAATGACTTTGAACTGCTCTCTCAAGGTGACAGGGATTGCCTTTCAATTCAGGAAATGAATTGCCTTTGATTGTCATCCCGTTACATGTTGGCAAACCATCAGGGTTCAAGGGCCTCTTGTTTATTAAGGTTCATGGACAGTACTTGAATTTTTTCCTATGTCAAGATTTATCCAGTCAGTTGCTTGTCTTGGAGATGGAGATACATGTATGTCACAGATTGTGTGGTTTGGTGCCTTGCAGTAGACGTGTGTCACTGATTTTGTGGTGTGGTACTGTTTCACTGATTGTGTGTTTTTGTATCATTGTAGGGGGAGGTGTGTCACTGATTGTGTGGTGTGTTTTGTAGGTGGAGGTGTGTCACTGATTGTGTGGTGTTTTGTAGGTGGAGGTTGTCACTGATTGTGTGGTGTGTGCCTTGTTGGTGGAGGTGTTGGTGGAGGTGTGACACTGATTGTGTGGTGTGTTTTGTAGGTGGAAGTGTGTCACTGACTGTGGTCTTTGCCTTGTAGGTGGAGGTGTGTCACTGATTGTGTGGTCTTTGCCTTGTAGGTGGAGGTGGAGAGAAATGTAGTGAGGCAGACAGCTCTGGCAGCAGAGAGGAGTACGCCCAGGAAGAACTGGTGTAGTCTGAGGACAGACACAGACCTGTCCATAGGACAGACAGCACCCTTGACTACCCAAGGTAAATGGACAGCCATGCAGGCAACATGTACAACTTGCATGCCATTGTAAATCTCCTGTAAAGTGCTCAGCAACATGAAATTCTATGTGATGAAGTATGCCTGATTGTATGCATGATATGTATACAGCATTGTCATGTGCAGTAATACGACTTATATCTGGACTAGTGCTAGGAGTGATTTAGATGTAGCTGGTTTGGCCAAAGTGGCTCCTAGTGTATTAACTGAGCTTTCATTTTGTAACATGGTAAGCCATACAAATTATTCATTTTTTCGGTCAGTTGGTGGGCATTGCATTTTTTTCCATAGGTTTAATCACTTGATAAAAAAATAAAGAAGTCTAAAATTTCTTTATCCAATTCGGCTAAAGGATTGTAAAATTAATATCCTTATCCAGGTGTTCCCTTTGTAGAGCCAGCCCAGTGCATGAGATTTGCCCTGCCCTAGAAAGTAGCATGTATCCATAGCTGGGCAGTCTGCAGGACTGTGACAGTATTACTGTAAACCTACCTTGTATAGGTATATTTTGTACTGTCACAATATTGAACTGAAACAAAGTACTTCAGAGACCCCCAAAACATTGAGATGCTGCAGGTGTTCAGCTTGCTGGGCATCTTTACCCAATGATGAGCTATATTTGGGACCCATAAAGTGTATGGTTGGTTGAGGGGGGGGGGGGGGGGAGGCACTCATTATGGGTGTGCACTGCTACAGGTGTAACTGTACAGGTCTGCTATGCTGCTGGTTAACTCTTTCAATGCCAAATTAAGGACTGAGTCAATAGCCTTTGTCGGCACGCATTGGGCACCCAGTGGGTACCGAGAAAGGCTGATGACCTGGGATAATCTGTCTGGAACTATAGGCATGCTGGTACTCAGATGAAAGGTCTTTTTGTGAGGAATACGGATCTGGGATCCTTATGCTAATTTAGACTCATTTGACTAAAGTAGATGGACCTTAGTTGCACCTTGAACTGCCACAGTGCTGGTGCTTGTTTTGGAGGAAGTAGACCAGCTGTGGCTCAAGTAGACACAAGCTGTGAGGACCTGTGGGGCTGACCATAGAAGCCCAAACTAGTCCTGGTTCTGCTGGCAATTCCAGGGTCCAATGGGGCATGATAAAATTGTACATGTACTTATAATTGACAACAGGAAACAGTAACTTTTGGCACATACATGTATATGTGGACAGTATAAGACAATGGTTATTAACATTTGGCGTATGCACAGATGGACCCATCTATTGGCAGACAGTGACATTGGCTTCACATAATTACACGCAAATTATGGAAGCACGTGCCAGAAATATAGGTCCGTTTATGTTTTAATTTAGATTTACTTCCATGTATTTGTACATGAGACATGCGTCCCCCAGACACATTTCTGCCACGTGGTTGGTAAACACTGTTCTGTCAGTCAAGAGTGTAACTGGAAGTTTGCTTGTCTGTGTACAGGTGGCGCTGTCACAGAGGAGGAGGCACCGACATTCCAGGATCAAGTGGAGCAGGTCAGTTGGACCCAAATAGAGCCTTTCAGACTGGCAGAGGGCAGCACAGGACAGGGGCATCATTTGCATAGTTTAACTTATTTTTTGCGTGGTCATGACATTATCATCAGTCAGATTGTTCAATGATGTACGTGTGATGTAAATATGCAAATTACTTGACTGCACTAAAAGTTTGTCATGAGACTGGGGGCACACTAGCCATACGGCCATTTGCCATTGGCGAAAAAACTGTTGATCTGATTATACTAGTGGCGCCACCTATAATTTGATGGAAATTATGAGGCAAAACATGTTTTAAGATATAAAATTCCATATCTTGGAAAAGTAATTGGATTACACTTGCCAAATTTGGAGGTTATATAGACACTGCCCAAAGCTAGGATTTGATGTAATATCAGTGACTTTGACCTTTTTTTGAGCTTGATATTCTGTCCCAAGGTCACTGAGGACATGAAGTTAAGGACTCACTCATCATTGTTGTCTTGGCACATGCAACAATATCCATCACAGGAATTATACAAATAAACTATGATTACATGTGGAGCTAAGTCTGATCTGCTTGAATTTTTATACACTAAATGTACATAAGCTTTATATGTTCAGAAGCCACTTGAGCACTCGCAACTTTTAAATGAACAGGTGCAATATAACCATGGTGCCAGCCGAGCATTAGGTCCACAGGCCTCTTGTTTTCTACCACAGCGTGGGCCCATTTACTTTCAATCTGAGTTAAATGTATGGTTGTACATAATTTTTTACACTACGATTCTCAATTTGAGATGGAACTTACCAAGGCTGAATTTCAAAATCTGATGTTCAGTCAATATGTTCCCCTGACTGTAACAGCTTTAAATATGGAAGCAGCCATTTGAAAATCAAGAACTGATATTAATCAGCAGTTGCTGGAAATAAAATATAATTGTCATGAAAAATACACAATTAGCTTATACTTTAGTATAAAACCTTAAAAAATAGTAAAAAGCACCAATGTTTCTGACCCACTTTGTCCGCCCTTTTTGCGCCTAAAGAGATACATGTACTTCCTGCACCACATATCGTCTGCTCTTTCCTACTAGTAGCCTAAATAGCATAACTTTGTCTTTGCTAATCTATGCCAGACATTCAACCAGACAAGTTCCCCCAATACTGCTTCTGCTGCCACACATGGTGGGGCCCTGGTATCCATTTGCCAATCTCTCTGTGCCCTTTCCTACTGTTCCAGAGCTTTCTCACCCATTGATTTTCCATCTAACCCATAGAACATGCCTGGGTCTGCTGTCTTCTCCCAAAGCACCCTCCCGGTGAATGCTCTATTGAAATTATTTCCTTCTGTTGGTTAGATATACCTTTTGTTTTATTTACTCTCTCCCTGATTTTATCAACATGGTATCCGGAACCCAAGTTTTTATAATCATCTGTCTTTTGTATCTAAGTGACCTCGTGTGCTTCTGACCCGGAGTCATGACTTTGATCTTCTTTTTCTCTCTCTGCACTCATTCTCCATTTCTCCCCATAGTGCCTTGCTATTCTGAATAGATTTTTTAATTTCTCTTTCCTGTTAACACACATAAAAACATTGTCATTTGCAAAAACAAAACAAACAAAAAACACAGAGAAACCCCAAACCTGGTGTCCTCCCATCTCCCACCTTGACGCCTCTTTCACTCTCTAGCAAGTATTCAGTACCCAACTCACATAGATACAAAGCCAACAAACTATACTAGGGGATAAAACACAGCCTGGCTTTTACCCAGTGCACCTCTGCTCCTGCCAGGTTGATCTGCCCCACACTCAACGTACATTTTACATCTTCATATAAAGCTTTCAGTGTCAACACTTCCAGATACATGCCCTCAAAGCCTAATCCTTCCATTTTTGCCCACAATGCATCTCTCCACACTCTAACATATGTCTTAGTTTTGAATATCCAAAAATGCCATGGACGCCTTTCATTCACCCTTTCTTGCCATTTCTAACATTAGACACAAGGTAAAAACATGATCAACAACTTCTGCCTGGCTGGAAACCATTGTGGTAAAAGTTCCATGGTGCTAGCCCAGTTAGAAGCAGATGGAGAATTGCTGTGTAAAAAGGACTGTGTCTCTTATTGTCATATCACGGTCGTGTACACAGCTCATAAATATCAGTTTCCTGAATGTAAAGACAAATGTCGTCCATGATATGTGCCAGCACTGTTGTGACCAGGCTTTAACCATGTCAGTGTCACAACAGTAGTCACATATATCTGAATTATTATTATGACGAATTCACCTTCAGATTCATCAATCAAAGGCCTGTCATTCAAGTACATGTACATGTACCAGCATGCCTCCTCTAAATTTGTTTAGTTCCCGAGAAGATAAGTCAGGAAGGTCAATTAGTTTGACACACTTTGGCACATTGCACCCAAACTGCAGGAAACTGGTGACGGAGTGTAAGTCTCAGTCTCAGTTTGTATATGTAGCAGGGATGAGAATTCCCCTCTTTTCAGCAGACACAGTGTAATAGGTTTATAATGCCACAGACACAGTGTAATAGTTTTATAATGCCACAGACACAGTGTAACAGGTTTATAATACCACAGACACAGAGTAACAGGTTTATAATATGACAGACACAGCAGTGTTTCCGTTAGGATTTTTTTCAGGGGGTCACAAGAAGGGAAATTCAGGAGAGGATAGATTTTTACCAGTTATTACATGTAAATAAACAAGACTGACTCCTTAGAATTTATTCAGAGGGTATTTCAAGTTTTGTATATAAATCTAAATTATTATGGATGGAAATTCAAAGTAGAGGTTAGTTGTTGGCCAGGTGGCACAACAGTCAACCCTCCTTTGGGATACCACCTGCTTCATGTGACCACCTTTGGGTGTGTCCTAGGGGTGGTCTCTCAAAACAGTATGACTGTAGTCCCATTTTGTCTCATCATTGCTTTGCAGTCCTCTGTGATGAGTGTAAACAACTTGGCAGAAAATTGAATGAATTACAGAATTCTTTAGACAGTATGGCTAAAGTTTTCAATTTTTTTTTCAGTCAAGTCACACCTTTTAAGTCACTCAGTATTTGGGTAATGGATAGCATTATAATTGCTCTGTATTTATCACATAATTTGTACCTCCCCTGAAAGAGCACCTGTTTTGACAGATTTGCTTATTGTCTCACCAGCATAAGCTGTTGGCGAGACAAAGCACTCACTTTCCATCCATCCGTCAACAAAAAACTTTGGAGTGGCACTACTTCACTAGCCACACTGGGTATGGCTTTCATACTTGGATAACTGATTTATAGTGATGGTTACTACAGATTTGATGAAAGCAAAGTCCATGTCAATGTTTCAGATTCAGCAGTACAGTGCACAGGCCAGACAGAGGCTAACCACCAGGCAAGTTGTGACAGACCAGTATGTGGCAGATGACCTGCCAGGAGGGGTGTGGAAAGAGGGCGCCACTAGAGACGTAAGTACAAGACCTGCCGATGATGCCAGTACACTGTGCATGGCATGCCTTGACCTAGAGGAGCATCAATTGACCACATTTTGGTCAATGTAGAGGGAGGGTAGTCCAAAGGACTTGGAATGCTGGTAGAAATACAGCGAAACTTCAGTATAACCACACTCAGATATCCGACATATACATTTTAATGACACAAGTTTTGAATGGCAATAGTTTATTTTCTTTGTTGTTTGATTCATTTATCTTACATATTCAGTTATCTGAGACATTCTAAGGGAACAGATGGTGTCATTATAACGAGTTTTCACTGTAATAGTTTTGCCATAATACAAAGTACGGAAATGCAAAAGTAATGGTTGGTACGAAATATGGAAATTAAAAAGGATTCAGCACATAAGTACAGCAAATAAAATTGCCCAGTTTGCTTTTGAGGACCCCCCCCCCTGGTTTGTGCAAATTTGCTTGGTGTGAGATGACTGAGGACTACTGGCTGATTGTGGTAGGCAGGGAACAGGGGCTAACAATTGGAAGAGTGGCACTTTCTTTGCATGTGTGGATATTTGCAGTTTCGATGTGGATACATGTGTGCACTTCAGCCAGCATATTATGCTACGGTAATTTTGGAAAAATGATCTTAGACAGTAAAATATGTGCATTGAAAACAGAGCAAGGATCAAAGCTCCCCTTCCCATATGCTGAGATTAAATGGTTCAGCTTTGTGCCATTGATGACGTAGTGTTCTTCCTTGGTTAGCCATAGTTCTCTGCTGCTAGATAGCCACGGCCAACATGTAGTTGTTCTGGACAAAAAAGCTCATTGTGCTGTAATGTGAAGTATGTACTTGGTGACTGCCTGGACTTCAATTTATGTTGTAATTGTGAGCTTGGGGCAGAATTGATTTGAAATGCTTGGTACATGAAGTATAGTTATAGTGTTGTATGGGCGATAGTTTGATCATGTGTCGGCAATCATCACAAAGAGAACACAGCCCAATACAACAGGTCACTGAGCCAGACACTGATTCATCTCTCTGGCTGTCTCCTCCCTCCCCCCCCCCCCCCAACTCGTCAAAACCAGCTGGTGGTCACACGTGCTTCAGTGTTTGTGACCAATTTCAACAGTAATGAAAGTCAATTTGAGTGTGCGTGTCACAGACACCTGATCAATTTCTAAACTTTATACCTCAGTACTTATGCTTTCATCCACTCCATCTGTCAGTCAACTTGAAACTCTCTTTCACTCAGGCATGTCAAGTTATGTTGGAATTTTTGCATGAAGTGTTGGGAGGGGACAATAATTGAAGTTATTTATGTGTGTTTAGCACCCGGCGGCCAGGAACACCACCCACCCACAGGTGATGGACCTAGAAGATGATGACCAGGCGCTGACCAATGAGGAGACAGAAGGTCAGTTATTACAATGGTTACCATGGACACTGGTGATGGCTGGGATACCATATTCAAAGATGCCTGCTTCTATGATTTGTCCATATTTTGTATGGTTTCTCAGTAACAACACAATAGTACGGAAATATATTTATACATGTAGTTGCAAAAATCTAGAATTCTGTGCCAAACTCAGTTCTGTCTGCTAGTGCCAGCT
>OZ026617.1:75872860-75895360 GCA_964020975.1 Hermodice carunculata
TTGTGGTCACTGGTGGGATTAACTAATAACTGAATTGCAAGACATAAGCTAGCAGACATTAGCATCAGATGCTCACTGTTTACCTGGCATGCACACTATTGTCCTGCTAATGTTTCTGGGTTGTAGAAAATCGTAGTTTAACGTCTATAGGGAGAGGATTTTAGCCCTAAGACACAACAACATTCAAAGATACATGTGCAATGCTTTTGACAGAGATACTCTTTTGATTGGCCATATCTGCAGTGCAAATTGCACATTGCAAATTCTGTTGAAGACTACTGTCTCTTATCTGTCATTACACATACACTGTGTATGTGCAATGACAGGTAAGAGACAGTGTGCGGTGTATGTGCAATGACAGATGGCAGCACGTGGTATTGCACTTAAAGAAAACAAAAGCTAAATAGTGTATTTATGAAAGTTAAATCACCACAGATAATTTCTGCATCTGCAATATGGACAGGGAACTGTGTCAGATTTTGGACCACCGCCTGTGAAGTTGCTACAGTGCTGGCAGAAAGTCTTGCACCATCTCCTCTGGTGACACCTGCGCATGGTCCTCCTCCGGTACATATTGTACAAGGGACTCCTGCAGGGAACACTGTTAGGAAGTTTGATGTTAGTTACTCAGTGTGCTTCTTGTACCTACATGTGGCGCCCATTGGCCCTAAACTGGTTACAGTGTCAGAATTATTATAAAAATGAAGTCTGTCTCTGTTGATGTCATTGGCATGTAACAGCGCGGTTGTGGGTAGGCATTTTTCATGACGTCGCTATCGCGACGTCATGAAGAAAATGCCTACCCACAACCGCGCTGTTACATGCCAATGACAACAACAGAGACAGACTTCATTTTTTATATTTATATTCATATTAACATTAATACTAGACTAGAGTTAAATTTGCATGACTATTTGTGCGTAAAAGTTTTGATAGCCACTGCGAAGGACCTTAAAAATGTTTATCAGTGGGAGGAGCTATGGGTGTGGCCAGCCGCTTGTTACGTAGCAAAGCAGGCACTGGCACGTGCCGTGCTGTACATGATGTTACCATCGACTGATGAAAACAAAATTTGTCCCTATTCTTTCAATGCTAACAAAAACTCCGAATGTAAATATAATTTTTTATTACACTTGGAAAAGTGGTACCTGCAAGTGGCTCCACTGGTGACCCCCAGAGTTTTGGAGCAAGACTTTCTGGTGATAGGTGGCAGCACTTACTGCCTGTGACAACTGACATTTTCTGATCCATGAGTGCAGCTTGATTTGTTTATGCTCCAGGTGGCTCCACCAGCAACTGGTGGATATACCAGGGAAAAATAGCTGGGTGTGGTATGGTGTAGAACTGACTGGCCCCATGATGGCGCAGCATGTATTTTTGATACTTGTAGAAAGATAGTCTTTATTTTTGGCAACCATTGGTTGTTCAAAAGTACATAGAATAGCAAAATATAAAATATCAGGTATTTAAAACAATATTATAGACATAAAAGCCTTGTGGCATATATATATATATATATATATATATATATATATATCACAGGCTGTCCACCTGGAGTTGGCAATGTTCATAAAATCATTAGTGTCTTGTCACTATGATGGATTATACACTCTATGTACATATTGATGAAATACAAAGAGAATGCCAGCTTCATGCAACCTGTGGTATGGAGTGTATACATTACATGCACTTGAGTAGTCTGTTGTTGTTTTGTTTATTTGTTAGCTAGGCATACTGAGTATTTACAGAGAGCTGTGTGTGATCGCCATCCTTGTGTTGTTGTAGGAATGCGGCCACAGCAGGATACAAAGATGGTTCACTTTGACCCAGATGTAGACACTGCTGATGACAGACACAGTCGAATCGCACGCAGGACAGGTCAGTCTGCTTTAGCTCTTTCACCTTATATTTATCCCGTGGCAAACCCAACTGACCGCTGAGACTCGAGGAATTTTGATAATACAAAACAACATTTATATTCTATATCCCCAAAGTAAAAACAATACATAGGAAGTGAAGCAAATAGTACCAGCAACAATACGCCACATAAACATTGTTTTGCCATAATCATATTGACAATCACAAACTAAGGTGAACTTACAGGTATTCTTGAAAATTTTATGAAATATCAAAATTTCTTTAAAATTGCATTGAAGTTCGACTGGAGTCACCTCCCGTGCATGGCAGCAGGGCTCAACAAAGAATGACAACAATGATATAACTTTAACAATAACAATATATTAACGATCAAAAATCAGTACAAAGTAGGGAAATAATATTGTACACTTAGCTAGGTATTTCAATGGTAAAACAGTCTATAAGTAAATCCTAATCCCAGGTAAGAGATTATCCACAGGTACTGTCCCACAGTCCAAGTCCTATGGCAGGTGCCAAACAGTCTAGTACAAATCTCACAGGGGTATTGTTTGGTTCCACTGTGGTACTCAAAGGTGCGGTGCTGATCCAAATCCCACAGAGGTGCAGTTTGGTTCCAATGTGGTACATTTGACACCAAATATACCAGTCCGCTCAAAGACGCTGTCCACTCTCGACAGGTACAATGTATAAATGGGTATCTCCTTGGCAATAGCAATGACTCACAGTCCCACTGGCTTGAAATCACACAGGTTCTGTCAGATCTCAGAATTCTTCTTTTTTCTAGTTATGAAGGAGCTGCTTTAT
The DNA here is from genome assembly GCA_964020975.1 of Hermodice carunculata. NCBI lineage: Eukaryota > Metazoa > Annelida > Polychaeta > Eunicida > Amphinomidae > Hermodice > Hermodice carunculata. Next base: position 75,875,543 of record OZ026617.1, read on the forward strand.
ATATCTAGACTTAGAAATCTCACTTAAGACCAGAGATTTCCAATTAGTCACACATCCCAGTGCATTGAGTGAGACCTGTGTGGTCCACATATGAATGTAGATCACCATTCTAGCGTATTCTGATTGTTTACAAAATCACGAGAGTCACCCCAACAAAACAGGCCAGCTCAGTGACTCTGCACACTCAATGAGTACAGTGACCTCTCCAAATCAAAACAAACATCACATCCATAACATTGGTGAGTTTTCATGAGACTTGGTATGTTGGTTTAGAGTATGGCATATTGATTGAGCAGTGAATGAATGAATGTACAATTCTGTCAAAGTGACCTACATGAAACTTTGTAGTTGCAATGGGTGTACATGATATTTGGCATTCTGATAGACCTCAATCAGCCTTAACTAGTTAGTCAAAGATATTGAGTACATATTGTATCAGTAATATATGCAGGCTACACTGATTTTCATCCTAAAAAGGACCAAACCACAAAAAAATTAAGAATGCGAGACACTACCATCTGTGGAACTGGTTTCTTCATGTATGTAGCCAATGACATGACACGCTGCTGCTTTTACTTAATTCCTTCCTCCAATCAAATGGTAAGATGTACCTTACCTCAGTTCATGCGGCCAATGAGTTGTCAGGTGGGCTTTTTTCTCCTTTTATTCAGCCAATGAGATGACTGGGTGCCAGATAGAACGAGTCTTGTCTGTGCCACACGTGTATCCTGGCGTACAGACCATGGAAGACCAGCAGCAAGCAATCAAACAGCGTGCTATGTATCGCCGACTTTTCATGGATATTGAACGGGAGCAAGTCAAAGAAAACATTCGCCGCAAAGAACACAGGAAAAAAATTAACCAGTGAGTACATCATGAAATCAACTACTTGTAGCTTTTAAAGATACTGGATATTCATAGGAATGGAATGGCCGTCAGGTCCTCTGAGTGACTGTCTCAGCCAATTTTTGTTTGGAGAAGCAAGTGAGCGTTGATTAATAGTGCCTTTGTGTAGTTCTTTGGATCAGACCTGGTTACATGCATAGTCACAGCCTAGTTGACATATTCAGGCATGTTGTTCATTCATTTTGATGCTGCAAATCTTATTTAGTGAAAGAATATACTAAAAAAAATGCTTTATTTTCACGTGTATAAATTTTCACAGTTTTTGTCTTTTTGACATTCAACTATAGTTTTGATTTCACTGTGCTGTAGATAATTCCTTTTCAAACTTTTAAAATACTATTTTACTGTATTTTTATTTTCAATGTTTTGTGCCATCAGCGAAAATAAGAATACAGTGAAATTATAGCAATTTACAGGACTTGCAGACTAAGTCAGTGTGACATCATACATGCAGACTAAGTCAGTGTGACGTGCAGACTAAGTCAGTGTGACATGCGCAGACTAAGTCATTGTGACATGCAGACTAAGTCAGTGTGACATGCAGACTTAGTCAGTGTGACATGCAGACTAAGTCAGTGTGACATGCAGACTTAGTCAGTGTGACATGCGCAGACTAAGTCAGTGTGACATGCGCACACTAAGTCAGTGTGACATGCAGACTAAGTCAGTGTGACATGCAGACTAAGTCAGTGTGACATGTGCAGACTAAGTCAGTGTGACTGACATCATTATTGCAGACTAAAGTGGGCCAAGGAGCAGGAGAGGCAGAGAGTAGAGAGTGAAGCTCTGCAGTTTGTGGCGCCACGTGACCCAGTCACAGGAGAGACAGAAGAGGAGACAACAAGGAGGCAGGAGGAGGAGGAGACGAGCTTGAGGAGGACTTTTGAGGAAACAGAAAGACAGAGACAGAAAAACAAGGAGACAGAGAGGTAGAGTGCAGACAGATGTGAGGTGTAACACTGTGTAAGGAAGGGCAGATTGAACCGTATCAGCTTAGAAACAGACAGGTCAATGTCAGAGATGCAAGGTGTGTTGACACTAGAACTTCCTTCAGTTGAGTTCCATAGAAGGAACAACTCTGACTATAATTTGAGTCTAATGCAGGGGAATGTAATCAGAGTGACAACATTAGCAGTCACACTTACATGCAACACATGATCCAAGTGCAAGGGGCAGCGGTATCTCAGGAGTAGCTGTGTTTGTGTTTTTGTTTCGGCCGCATGTATTAAATTTGGAAATTAAATGCTGAGGCATACAAAAGGTTAAAGTTACATATAGATGGAGGAAGATGGCGCTGTATGTATGTGTGAGAACCAACATCTTATTGTCTATTGAAGGAAAGCCTAGAATTTGCATGCATTGTTTAAAGACCTTCAATTAATGTCTTCCAATGTGTATCCTATATCCTGGTGAGTACATGCAAGACTTGTGTTAATTTGATGTTCTGTGACATGGCATGATGCAGGTACCTGGAAGCACTGAAGCACAACCTGGTGGAAAAAATAGAGAAACGGAAGGTGGAGTTGCCTGCACTGTGTTGCTGTGGAGAGACTGTGTGGGACACCGACCCACAGACCTGTGCCAACAACTGTATCTTCTACAGAAACCCTAAAGGTAGACCACGGGCTCTCAGTGCCAGTCACACCTCAGTTTTTATGCTTCTTAACTGAACTGGCCTTTAAATTAAGTGTTTGTCACTGATGGTAGTGAAAAAGTTATCAAAGTTTAGAGAAGAGACTGCAAAGACAATTTGAAATGTTTGTAATAGACATCAGGTGCAGATACAGTGGTCCCTCTCTGATAAGGCCACCCCAAGTGCACCAAAAATTTATGGCCTTATGAAAGGGGTGGTCTGTTTTGAGGGGAGATAAAATGATACAGTGGAACCTCGTTAATCCGAACACCTTTGTACCCCAGTGAACTGTTCAGATTAATGAATCATCTGGATTACTGAATCACTATTTAATTTACTTGAAATGAACAATTCTGTTCCAGGAGAAGTGTTCAGATTAATGAAACATATGGATTAATGAGGTCCGTATTAACGAGGTTCCACTGTAATACCATTAAAGCCTGACCAAGCATGCATTTTGAAACCGAAACATCTATGCCTTCAATGACCCACATAGGGCCATGTCTGCAATAAGATACTGTGTATTCATCTGTGCAGTCAATTATTTGTGCTAATAAGATGGTGGCGGATGGGCCTAAAACCACAACGTCGTCACATGGAGCTCCTACATAGAAAGGTTTGAAATGAAGCTCACAAAAGGAGTACCTGCAAGTGGCTCCACTTGCAGGTACTCCTTTTCAAAGTGTAAAAAGAAAAATATTCTGACACCATAACCAGTTTAGGGCCAGTAGGGGGACACAGGTAGGTACAAGAAGCACACTGAGTAACTAACATCAAACTTCCTAACAGTGTTCTCTGCAGGAGTCCCTTGTACAAGGGGCCACCAGAGGAGATGGTGCAAGACTTTGTGGCAACACTGTAGTTTCCATGAGAATACATGTAGGTGCACAGTCACTTAAGGTTCTAAAATGATTTTGAATCCACATCATATAATATTGATTTCCAAATTCCACTTGTCGCTTAAGTGATATCAGGAATGAAGAATGACTTTGAGATTTCCTGGTATACATGTACTAAATTTAGTTGAAATTCAGTCAGCACTGTAAATTTTTATAAATAGGGTGGGTACATCATGTGCTTGGTACAAAAAGAGCCGGTTGATAGTGCAATGCTTGGGGGGGAAGGACCTGTCGTGAAAGACCCCCCCCTGCCCCCGCCCAGTAAGAGACCATCAGACGTGTTAAACTACTTTTTCTGGGTATGTTGCTTGGTACTCTTATTGTATTTATACCTCCTATAAAATGCCATCAGTCTTGAGAAACCACTACTATTGGTCCTTGCTACATGTAGAGCTGGTCTTTGAAGACAAGTTTCAGGGTCCATCTGAGCTCATGCCGCTTGCTGTTTGCATGTGCCTTTTCAACCAAACACAAGCAAAATGTTTTCAGTTCTCCAGGTATTCAATGTGGCACAGTGAAACCTCGATTTGTAGTCAAACCGGCCTCGTGTCAAACCGGCCTTGGGTCAAAGCGGCCCCCCGAGTCAAACGGGTCCCAAGTCAAAATGGCCTCAAGTCAACCTGGCCCACAAGTCAAAACGGCCCCCGGTCAAAGTGGCCGTCAGTCAAACCGCCCTCCCGTCAAAGCGGCCCAGGTCAAACCGGCCTCATGTTACATGTAGGGCCTACACGTACGTTATAGGGCCCTAGTAGTAACGAGCTTTACATAAGTTATGAATGAAAGCAACAATAGGCTACAAGACTATATATCATTATAATGGAAATTTATTTATTATTTATTTATTTATTCATTCATTTATTCATTGAGTTCTTTGCATGGATATTTATCCATTCATTCATCAATTTCATTTCATTCAATCATTCGTATTTTTTATTAATCCTAATTAAAATAGTTCAGTAGAAAGTTAAAGTACGGTACGGATATATATCTAGAAGGCCGCTTTGACCTGGGGACGGTTTGACCCAGGGCCGATTTGACTTGAAGGTCGGTTTGACTGGAGGCTGGTTTGATCAGAGGCAAGGCCGGTTTGACTCGGGGCCAGTCTGATTCGAGGCCGGTTTGATGCGAGGCCGCTTTGACTTGTTACCAAAACCTCATTACAATGACACTGGGATATCCAACATATTCACTTAATGGTACAAGTTTTGAGGGGCTTGAAGTCAAGCTACTTTGCTGTTCGACTCATTTGAATGACATATTCAGATATGTTGACAACTTGACCAAGTATGGTGTCATTGCCACAAGGTTTCACTGTACATGCAGGTACCCCATTCTTGTACATTTGTTTAAACCCTGGTGCAAAATGTTTTGTCTATCTGTGTTCCAGCTTATGCTCGAGCCTTGCAGTCATTACTAGTGTCATGTGATGTACTCTGACGTGCCAGCTGTCGAGTGCTGCTGAACCCTGAACCAAAGGTGAACCCATGAACAGTGATCGTTTTTAAGATGAAGTGGACACAATGTAAGACTGTGACAGTGATCAGGTCTGTTACGGGATGACCTGGACACAATGCAAAGCTGTGACAGTTTGGGGTCTGTCAAGAGCATACACTTGAAGTCAATGTCACACAATACAGCTAGTGATATACTAAAGACTTGAGTGTTTTAGTTGTTGGTCGTCATGTGTTAGCATGACCAAGACAGTAATGGTATCCTGTGACCTGTTGAAGTGATCTGTGAATGACCATCACATCCTGGATGGAGCTATGAAACAGCACAGATACCCAGGGTGTGCAAGAACCAAACAGAACAGACTGCGGCATCATACTCAGAAAACTATGAATTTTGGTGAAGCTTAGCAAACTTCTTTTGGTCCTGCAATTTGAAACATGCTGATGATACCTGGAGGATTCCTGCAATACCAGCCCACATGTTGAGCAGGACACAAGGACTTTTTGTGTGGCCAGACACCACCTGTATTTGTAATGATGTGATGATGGAGTCTCTGAACAGCCATACGTGATCTAGTGACCACTGCTCAGGCACAGTCACTGGTCATGGTAGTGAGTGCCCAGGCACTGTCACTGGTCATGGTATTGAGTGCTTAGGCACTGTCACTGATCATGGTAGCGAGTGTTCAGGCACTCACTGGTCATGGTAGTGAGTGCTCATGGCATGTCACTGGTCATGGAAATGAGTGCTCATGGCATGTCACTGGTCATGGAAGTGAGTGCTCATGGCATGTCACTGGTCATGGTAGTAAGTGGTCAGGCACTGTCATTGGTCATGGTTACCATAGTGAGTGGTCACGCACTGTCTACTTATGGTGGTGAGTGGTCAGACACCATTGATGTGCTTGTGGTTATGAGTGCTCAGACAAGATTGATGTGCTTAGTATGGTGAGTCAGGGACAGCTCTCAGGCACTGTCACATTCCTAGTCACTTTTAAAACAAAAATCAGGGTGAAGCCCACTCTGTGTTGAACTGTATTGAGTAAGTGTAACTTGCCACTGCACCATATAGATTGTAAATATACAGTTGTTGAAATCATTTTACAAACGAGATTGTTTTCTTTGAGTTCTGCATTCTTGTCTGTGTTCTCCCTGGGCTGTTTTAACTCAGCTGAGGGATAAGTCAGCTCAAATAATATGATCTTTTCCCTCAACAATTCACACTTTTTAATTCTCAAACACCATTGACTGGATTCTATTCAAATTCAGCGAGCTTTTACCTCTATTATTTCTTGGCCAAATTGTTTGTTAATGTTGCCAACTTAAAGGTCTCCTTCAATGAGAAAAATTGTTGAGGTCACTTGACTGACCACGCTGTACATGTATTGTCATTATTTAAAGTAACCAAACCAAACTGTAAGTTTGGCATTGCTAGCATCAACAGATTCCATACTCGCATATAACAAAGATCATTGATGCAAAGAGTCTACTTTGGAAAACAATTAAGTGTACTGATGGAAGCAGGGAGACTATGTCCCCCAGTGGGAGCAGGGAGACATCCTGTGTTTGGGCCCATTTCTTGCAGGACGTCTGCTTCGTGTGGTCCTCAGTGCTTTGGATTTAACTCATTCCATACCAGTCCCTGATTCTTTCTGTTTATTTCCCTAGATTTAAGACGACCATTGCATCTTTGAATTCGTCATGAAATGAGCTTTTATTCAAGTAACAACATGCCTATAGTCTTACGTCAGTGGTTTTAGCACTGCGTGGCAAGTGATGCTGCAGCTGCCACAAAGGCAGCTGCAGCATGACTTGCCAGGCAGTGCCAGAACCACTGACCAAGGCCTGTCACCATTGTATGGAATGAGTTCATGAGGTCAGCCCAGAACAACTCAACAACAATTCATGAAACTTGAGTTGGTAGAAATATGTATCTGGGTGAGATCCACAGTGGGATCGTATAAGGGTGACCTTGACTTAGTTCTGAAGGTCGCAGGGTCACTTTTGTGACATTATTTTTCATGTGTTAAATGCTGAAGAATGTTTCAAAATTTGGTGGAACTTGGTAGGATTATATATCTGGGTAAAACCTGGGCTGGGATTGTATCTGGGTCACCTTGAGCTAATTCTGAAGTTCACAGGGTCACTAAATGGTAAGTTGGTTTGTTTGCAATGATGTTACCAGTTATTTCCTTCAGAGACAAAATGTGCCGCTGGGAGACGTGGTTTTGTCCTGCAAAATCAGCAACTTCTGGTGTTAATCTTGTCTTGCAGCTACGTTTTATCAAAAAAATGTGAATTTTGGTGAAGCTTTGCACAACTCGTGATCGGATCAATTTTAAACATACTGACAGTAAAGTTTATCATGTGTTCTTGGGAATTTTTACTCGTCAATTAGCTGAGATCATGACGTGGTCAGCTGAGATCGTGACATTAGGTGAGATCATGAGATTGTCATCTATTGGCCATGGAATATTGTTTGTCTCAATTACTGTAATCATTCCAAGAAGGGCACATGCTCTAATACTACACCCCCCCCCCCCCCCCCAATTTTGTTGTCAGAAAAGAAACCTTGTTTTACATAGATATACATGTCGGTCAATTTTTAGTCTCAATTCTAGTCCATTATCTGTTTTTAGGCATATTTTGCAATTCAATTTTCCTGTGGACACTGTGTGCTTATTAGAATGAATACGGTACATTTTCAGTTACTCATTTACAGTTGGCCTCGATCCTGTTCAAACTTGGGGCGGGGTGGGGGTCTGGGGGTAAGGGTGTCTGAGGGGTGAGGGTGTCTGGAGGGTGAGGGTTTCAGTACATCAGTCTCTACCAAAATGTTGAATAGGTCATGCTCCAATTATTATTTGGACTTTTTGTGAGTTGTTTTATGGAAGGGTTTCATTTGTAAACTCATTAAAAGTTTGACAATTCTGTACAACACAGATTTACTAAGTCATATGATGGAAATTATCATTCAATACCTAATCATGCTAATATTAGTATGTAGTACTAGTATGTATTCATATTTAAATGTGTTCCTACTCTAGCACCTACTGAGCAAAAGAGGGAGCCACCTGTATCAGGGCAGATCAGTGTATTTTGCGTGGTCAGAAGTACTTTCTCGATAAAATAAACAACACAAACACAGAAAAATCTTAAGAAAATATATTAACATATGTTTGAAACATAACAGATGCCTAAATTGATTAGAAATTGGCTCTATTTTGGTTGAAAAGGGGTTATTTATGGATGTTTATATAGTATAAAATACAAATCTGCCCTGATCAAGGTGGAAGCAACAGTCTGTTGCCCCAACAACACAGGAAGTGAGCGGGATCGCAGTTAAATATGAATGTCTCCTATTGCACTGTTTCACAGGCAGTTATTATTTTGTACATGTACAACTCAGTGGACCACTGGAGACCAACATGTCAACACCAGCCTGTAAGAGAGTGTTACCAGCTAACAATAACCTACTTTCAGTGGCAAGACAATCTCACCATTTGAAACTGATAAAAGTGAGCTTGTGTTGAATGATAATCCAGTTGAAGTTGTTTCAATATATGGTTTTTGGATTAAGTATATCAGATAGTATGACAAACAATATATATGAGTTGATAATTTGTTCATGGCAATCCATTTCATTTAAAAAATGTTGTACGACTGATACATTTATGAAGTGTTTTTGATTTCTTCATGTACTTTATATATATATATATATATATATATATATATATATATATATATATATATATATATATATATATATATATATATATATATACATGGCAATCCATTTTGTTTCCGAAATATTGTAGGAATGATACATTTATGAAGTGTTTTTGTAGCTCTTCTGACCAAAGGTCCCAGAGCTTATGCAACCGCTCATGTCCATCCCCTGTATATGGGTCGTGTTTTTCTGCATAAGTGTATCATAGTAGAGACGTCCGTCTGCAGAACTTCAATTGTATAGTGAGGGTCTTGTAGAAGTCTGCTCCTTGCATGTGATACTCTATAACAGTAATTCAATCACTTAACTTATTAATTACATAATGTTCCAGATTCATTGATATCACAAAAATGATATAGGCCTACTTCTACTTTTTTTATAAACTGAGCTGAGGAACTTGTCAGAAGCACCGAAAAAGAGGTAGGCCTACCAATTGTCTTTTTATCTTTGGCAGAAGTGATAAAATTTGGATTTTGAGTGGTTTGGCCCACACATATTGGAAACACTATAGTCTGTATTTAATGAAAAATATTTCAAAGGTTGAGAGAACCAGTTTAAAACCACCAATTGCCTTTTGTTGGTGACTGCCTGGTGCAAGTCAGGAGTGAAAGTTGTTTCTTCACATTGGGTATTGGAAGATGAATGTTGATGCTTTGGTAACTCTGGAATCTCTTTGCTGTCATTTTTGGGTTTGATATTTATGAATATGGGTCATGTTTTTCTACATAAGTGTATCATACTAGAGACGTCCGTAAACTTTTGATTGTTAGTGCGATACCATCCTCAGTTTTCATGTTAGCCCAACATAACTTTCAGGACTTTAATATAGAGTGTAAGAAAATCTGGGTGCCTTTAAATATTGGTGGCACCCACTTACATTATGTAATATAGGGTGTGAAAATCGTGTGAACACTCTAGCATCTTTAATTTTTGGCGTATCTTCACCAAATTCTCTGGGATTGTGCAGGAGGTCAAAGTCTAAGTTGCTTAGGATACTAGTGGTGCCACCTTTAATTTGATGGAAATTATGAGCCAAAATGGGTTTTAAGATGTAAAATTCCATATTTTGAAAAGTAATTGGATTAGACTTGCCAAATTCATATGATATATAGACCGTGGCTAAAGGTAGAATGTTATGTAATATCAGTGACTTTGACCTATTTTTGTGAGGTCACCATGCCTGTAAAGTTGAAAGGGTGATTTTGCATTGGTCGGATGTAGCTAGGACATCAATGGCAAAGAGAATTAAGCCTCCAGATCAAAACTGCACTGGAGTACATAATACATAAACTGTACTTGTTGACCTCCTTTTTGGGTCAGTGTGACCCGGTATTTATGAAGTTTGGCGTTTGTTCAAGTTTTTTGCTTTTCGTCAAGAACTCAAAAAGTTATAACCGTATTTGAACAAAGAAACTATACATGGAGAGCTGGATGTGGGACGCATAATTTGAACAGTAACAATTTTTTTAATCTGAGTTGAAGGTCAAAATCAAACGGCCAGTCTGAATATAGCAGTCATCTCGTGAATGCTCTGCACCCTACAATTCTTGAGATCGGCTGATGTAACGTTTAGGAGTCATTAAGTGTAAAAAAAAGTTTTGTTGACATCAAAGTTGGTGGCGCCACCTGTAGTATTATGTAATATACTGGTCAAAATGTAAAAAATCTTGTGACCGCAATACTGTCCATAGTTTTCAAGTTAGCCCAAAATAACTTTATGGACTTATAGGGTATATAAAAATCTAGGTTCTTTTTGATATTGGTGGGCCACATACAATATTGTGCAATATGGGGGCAAAATATGAAAATCTTGTAAACACTCTTGCATCTTTGTGGCAGATCTTCACCAAATTCTGTGGGATTGTAGGGGAGGTCAAAGTCTAAGCAGCTAGTGATACTAGTGGTGCCACCTATAATTTGACAGAAATTATGAGCCAAAATGTGTTTTAAGATATAAAATTTGATATGTTGAAAAGTAATTCGATAAGACTTACCAAATTTATGGGATATATACACAATGTCCAAAGCTGGAATTATTTATAATATCGGTGACCTTGACTTACTTTTGTGAAGTCACCATGCCTGTAAAGTTGAAAGAGGTGATTTTGTAATTGCAGGGTGTAGCTTGGACTTCAATGACATTTTCAGGCAGGCCTATGGGCCTCTTGTATTACATAATCTGGGTGACCTTGATCTTCTGTCCCAAGGTCACTGAGGACGTAAAGTTATGGACTCACTCATTGTTGGTCTTGGCACATGCAACAATATTCATCACAGGCTTTGCACAAATAAGCTATCTATGATTACATGTGGAGCGACATGCCATCTGGTGGACAATTTTTACATTAAATGTATGTGAGCTTTATATGTTCAGAAGCTTTATATGTTCAGAGGGCTCACAACTTTGAGATGAATAGATGCAATATAGCTATGATGCCAGCAGAGCATTAGGCCCATGGGCCTCTTGTTTCCTTTATGTAGCCTGAGTTCACAGCTTTGCTGGGCACGTGGTGCCCAACCCATGCCAAGGAAAGCTGTTGACCTGGGACGTGATCTTGATAGCTGCCATCTACAAATTCTATCAAACTGTTTTTGTTAGTGTTGAAATTAGTTGAAAACACTGAAGCAGACACTATTTCAATGATTTGACCACCAGTCAGTTTGGAGGGCTCAATGGGGAAAGTGTTTAAGTAGCTATATGTTATCTCCAATTGCACAGCAGTCACAAAGAGAGCCTGCCCCAGTCTTCAGTCATGGTTGGAGGTCTGTGCTGGTGTGCTGCCTTAGACCCATTAAAAAACCGAGACCTTCAGTCATGGAAATTGTCTAAGTTAAGGTAACGTCATACGGTTGAAGGTACTTTTGGTGACTATGATGTTAAGAGGTCCATCGATTCACAAATTAAAAAGTATTCATGAAAACGTGGTGAAAGTAAATATTTTTGAAAAGGGCATCATTCAAAGATTTCAAATGTGAAAAAAGTACTTGTTGGCTACTAAATTGCTGAATAAACAGACATAGTTGGAAAGAAGGTGTCAAGTTTTTTATGCCAACAGAAATGTCAAAGTAATTGTTTTGAAATTGAATCAAATTCTAGAAAGCTTTTACAGAATACTGTGGCTGTGTCAGGAGTGCTCTGTACATGCTGCAGTACTCGAAATTAGCACTAGCCACCAGCCAAATGCTAGTAAAAGTTATGTCTGGCTAGTGGAGATTTTACTGTGGGTACTGTAGTTTTGTCTCAATTTTGTTCAAATTTGAATTTTTCAGATTGTATCCTTTTCAAAATATACTTTTGAAATGTTTGTAGCAATACACTAAAAGCCCAGAAAACATCTTAAAGCAAACTTTCTTCTTTAATTTGGTCTTATGGTATCTTATTTAAGACTCTTAAGATGGTCTAAGATCTTTTTCCTGCCCAGTCAGAAAAAGAGAAAGTGAGTAAGACCCTGTAAGAGGAAATCAAGTCATGCTATGACCATGAGGGAAAGGAGCAGAGGCAGTCAGTCAATTTTCAGACCAGGTAAGACCTTCAGTGGCTGCCTCATTAGCATAATGAGATGATAAGAGTATATTCAGACTTGGAAAGACATTTGGTACCTGTCTCATTAGCATAAGAGAAAGGCCTGGGGGTAACAAAACTATTATAAGATCTGGTAAGATGTTTTTGGGGTTAGGGTAATTAACACAAGTAACATGATCAGATATAACAAGACCTTGTAATATGTAGGCACTAGGATATCCACAAAGTGTCACAAAACAGTATACTCTATGTATGCACTATCTTACTGAGCAGCATGTCCACTGATTTTTCATTCTCTGCCCTCCTTTTCAAAATCAACTCAGAATCCAGACCATGATATATCTACCTAGCTAGAGATACACATGTACAGTACATACTCCCACTCATGTATGTTGTATCCATTAACTTTACCTCACCTGGCCACTATAGTGGACAGTGTATTCACAAGGCCATCACTGATGGAGGGCAATGTGTTGAAAGTTTAAACAAACAATACTTGTGGTCCAAGAACTGTAACAGCACATGTATATATGCAGCCATCCATTATAGCCTATCAACATGCAATACTACGTGTATGGCTGTTTAAAAGCCTTTTTTTTTAATTTTCTGTACTGTGTACCAACCATTATTTGTACATTTTCTTACTTTCTGTACCTTGTGCCAGGGCAAAGTTGTTACAAGTACCAGCATATATACTAGCTCCCCCCTCCCCCTACTGCAACATGTCTTTGTTTATTTTAAATTGTGCTGCTGTTTCAACAACACACTGGCGGATGTAATATAACTACACCTGGTTACATCTGGATGTGGCAGCAACTTTACAATTTGCTGGTCAGTGACAAAGAGATCAACCACATGTACATATATAGGGGCCATTCAACATTATAAGCATTTTAACATCAGTACACAAACTATGCGGGGGGGGGGGGGGGGGGGGGGGCGCGGTCAAGACCAATGTACATTTTCACTTATTATTGAAAGTACTGATAAATTTTGTGATCAAAATCAGCATTTTTGCAGGCTGTCAGGACCACCTCCACATTCAATAGAGTGGTAGTTTGGGCCACACAAATGCAAATTTAAAAACTGCAATACTTTTACACATCCACAAAGTACATCATTGTATGTGGTGTGATGAAAGCTATTATGATGTTTAATCTGCCACTGCCAAAAAAAAAAAAATGTTGCTTTTTCATAAGTTTTTTTAAAAAGAAGAGGGTTTGTTCAGCCTTTCCACACATATTTGTATGAGATCCTTTCACTATCAACAAAGAGATACATTTTTTTCATGCAAGGAAATTTAACCAAGTTTAGTCACATCATATGTAACAAAACTATGGTCTCAGCATTTATGGACAGTATTTCTGGCAAACTTGTGCAACTACATGTGGCAAGTTTAAAGTTTTTTTGCCATGTAAATAGTCTGAATATATTCTTATACAATGGGGGAAATGGAGGCATATTGTGTTGAATGTAAAATGATCTGTTATACTGACACAAAATGATTTAGACTAATCATGTATTATATATGATATCAAGTACCTGTTGAAATATTTTATAGAACATTCATCATTCAATAATTTTTGATGTAAAAAAGCTCATAATCACCATGCAAACCAACCCTGTTAAGGGAAATGCATGTGTGGGTTCAGTGTGGTTACAAAATAGTTCTGCCACAGCTAACTGGCTGGAGATCTGAATTTTAGTTGGACAGGGTCCACTGACTGTGCAAGACTGTCTCAAAATGTGCTCAACTGAGGCTGGTGGAATGGAGTGGTGCAGAGGTAGACAACTCCCATGGGATCACTGCCTCAGCACTGGACAAGCATGTTTGCACAGCTGTGTGTGTGTGTGTGGGGGGGGGGGGGTAGAGTAGGCTGACAGAAATTAACTAGAAAAGATTTGCTTCACAGCAACTCTGTCTGGGTGCCATCAAAATGAAAACAGTTTGAAATGCTGCACTTTGCCATAGTTTAACATAATCTAAATTTCGAGTATTAGCCTAACTTTTATAAATTCAAATGCTACAGCTTTGGTTCTTAGTTCATTGAATGTGGCCATGTCACAAACTTAGAAAGTAAAGTTTGAATAAAACTACTTTCTATAATAGTTTTGAAGTTATTCAACATTTTAATTTTGTGTATTTGCCTAATTTGCATAAATTAAAAGCCTATAACTTTGGTTTATGTTCCCTTGGATGGGGCTATGCCACAAAGTAGGAGTGGCACCTTTATAATAGTTTTGAAGCTTTTCAAGATTTATATTTTACATATTCATGGTTCGTTGGATGTGGCTTTTCCACAAATGTATAAATTAAAGTTGGAATGACACATCTCTATTTATAATAGTTTTGGAGATATTGGACTTTTTAAATTTTTCAATACCCCTTATTGGCACAATTTGAAATTCTACAACCAATATACGGTCTATTATATTGGCAGGTGTCACAAACCTATATGTGCCCATTGAAATTTAGAGTCTGTCTGCGACGGTTTGGAAGACATGGAGCTTTAAAAATTACTTCCCCCGATTTGCATAATTTTAAACATCATGACTATTCCAAATGAGATGCACAATTTCACCGGTTAGGTCAGTCACCATGCCAAGTTTGGTGGTTTTCGCAAAAATTGGGTTGGAGAAAAACTCCTGACCAGCTTGGTCGGTCTTGGGGGGGGGGGGGGGGGAGACAGAGAGAGTGCTTACTCATACAGTGAAACCTCTCTACAGTGAGCACCCTTGGGACCAGAGAAAAGTGCCAACTGCTCAGAGGTTCAGCCCTTCTGGGCAGTATGGATGAGAACACTGTGAATTCATTTAATTGTGCAGTGTTCTTCACTTATTTCACTGATGCTTCAAAACCGTGAAAATTAGAACTCAGTGAAATATATTTTTAGATGGCATTGACAGGAATTATAACAAAAATATTGAATTTAAAGTTTCAGTGAAAGGTCCAAAGTTCAAAAAACGTGAATATTAATGCTCGTGAAAATAAATGTATTCATGTACATATACATATACATATACATATACATTATTCATACATGCACATATACATGTTCAGTGTATACATATTGTAATTCAAGGGGATGTGAATACATGCAATACAAAACTGTCTTTGTTCCTTTATTACCTAAACAAATTTTTAACAGATGCTGTCATGAAACCACAGGTACAGGTACCTGTGAACTGCCACAAGCACTATTCTTTCTCAGTACTGGCTATGAAGAACAGGCTTCATCTCACTGGTTACAAGAAAATGAATGAAAGTGTCCACACTGTGAGATGACACAAATCCAGACAGTTTCAAAATTCACAAAGTTGTGTGAACAGTCATTGAAGACTGGAAGACCATACTTTGATGGGTCTAGCCAACTCAGCAGGTAGTCTGAAATTACCATACCTTAACTAGCAAGACACAGCAAGTTCTTCACTTAAGACTCAAGGACTCAAATGACTATATTTGACAATTACATAACATGGTTAGAACACATCAAACAGTGTGATCAGAGTTTAGTAAAAATACATCAACAACACTAGTCACAGTACACAAAATAACATTCAAATATATTTACTGTCAGGATGACTCTGGTTAAGGAATATATTATTCAGCTATCACTGAGCTACCTGGACAACATAAGATCACAACAGTAGCACCTGGTTATATATATATATGTACGTAAACACCGGATTATCTTGGACAGGGAAAAACAAAAACAAAAAGTAATTCAGGCCATAGTGGGACTGAAAAACAAAAAGATGAATGAAATTAAGAATAAACCCTATCAAACTTTTGATTAAATTCTGTTACATATATAGCAATTTACAACTGAACATATTTCGGAGTATTCATGGATAAACTGCAATTTTATGTATTTTGAAAATCCAATATATGAGGGAGTAGAGACTTTGATATCTTTGATGAAGTGGCTTTTATCAAATTAGGGATATAGAAACGTATTGAATTTTATACAGAACTTCTGACAGGCATGTCATTCATGTAGATCAGAAACAAAAGGGGTCAAAGAATGGACCCTTGCGGCACATAGGTAATGTTGTAGAGCATATACAATCATAATTGAGTTTGATCAGAAAGATACCTTTGAAACCAGTTTATTGGAATACCTCTTGTACCATAGTAATCCAGCTTTTTTTAGCTCAGCTGATAATTCAGCTGAACTTTTAGGAGGGTGAGTCGTCCTGCGTCCGTCGTCTATTCACAATTCACATTTTTGACTTCTTCTCAAAAACCGTCCGCCAGTTCCACTTCAAACTTGGTGGGGATGTTCCTTGGGTGAGTGTCTACCAAGTTTGTTCAAATGGCCACGGTCTAGAAATTTTTGGATTGTTAACGAATTTTTTTTTCTTTTTTGGGGCAGATCTTAAAAAATCTTCTTCTCCAAAACCGCTCACCCAATTGCTTTCATATCACACAGGAACACTCCCTGGGACTCTTAGTTCTTACTTTGTTCACCAGGTGGTGCTGCAATGTTTTCTAATTTTTTATGAATTTTTGTGTGTTATAGCTATTTTCGACTTCTTCTCCAGAACCGTCACTCAGATTAAGCTGAAACATGGTGGATATGCTCCTTGTAAAAGTTTATCTTTGGCTTGGCAAACAATGCGTTCAAGTGTAATGTAGTTCACATTAGGATATTTGGAAGGATCAGTATTTAAAAATCACATACATGTAATGTCAAAATTTGCTAATTCAAAATAAAAGTAATTCAAAAATTGATTATCTCTTTTATCAATACTGACAAATTTAGGAGGACTGGGTAAGTTTGAGCTCTATCAGATCAGTTCATTGTTAAAAGAAATGTTTCTCAGTTTTGAGGGAGTAACCACTGGTCATGGTCATACCCAAGTTAGAAATCCTGTAAAATGAGAATTGTTATCGGTCACGTGCATCATCAATCCATGATAAAACGAGGTAGAAAAAAGTGTTTCATGATGTTGCACAATTAAGATAATCAAGTGATACACCTAAAAATTTACTGCTAGAGTGATAAGCATGACGCGCACTTCTACAGGAACGTTACAGCCTGGTGAGAAAAGTTTCTTCCAAATCGGTGTAAACCAGTAAATGAATGCTTGCTTTGGGTTTGCCATCCATTGTATTGTCTATATGAAGTTTGTCAAATAAAATGTGTTTAAACCAACGTGTAGTTATTGCACCAATTTGAATGAAACACAGTACATGCAAAAGTACAGGAGGAGTGGCACACACAAGATTGTGTCTACAGGCGGGCCATAGAAGTAACAAAGACTGTCTTAAATACGTTAAACTAGTAGGACAACACAGTGGCCATTGGAGAAAAAGTCATTAGAAGCCTAGATGGATCTGTAAAAAGATGCAGGGTCCGCAACCGTGGGACTGGTCAGAAAATCAAGTTAAATGGAGCGAACAACACCTAAGTATCTAGAAAAAAATAACACAAGTCGAGAGATGTGTTGAAAAAAATATATATATCCGGGGTAGCCTCCCCTGATGCGTTTCGGGCCCCAAGTGGCCCTTCTTCAGGGGATGGGAGGCTACCACAGAGGGCAGCACCAGCAATACTGAACTTTCATTGACTTGATTTCACGAGCCTCAATCAGAGTACTTAATGGGCAAGATTTGGATAAAAAAAGCGGAGTATGAATCCTTGATTCAGAAATTTTAGTTTTTATTAAATCTTTCTCCTGAATTTGGCAGTGTATAAACATTAAAATTTCACAACTTTCCCTGGTTGCAATACATGGACCTGCCAACAAGTGCTACTGGTTCTGTACATGCAGGACTTTGAAACTTTTCATTCAAAAAGCAACTGTTCACATTCTTGTAATAGAAGTCCCCATGACCATCTTGACTTTGTGGTGACATGCTGTAAGTGAAAGTACAGATGCACCAAGTTTAGCTTTTTTTGTAATTCAATGTTTATACTATTGAAATTCTTTTCGTAATACAGACTGAAGTGCAATAAAATTTGTAAGAAACTACAACATTCCATTTATATTTGTAATGAAATAATTTCTCAGGTTTGATATCAAAATTTTTAGAAATAATCAAGTCAGGATGGTTTCGACCCCTAGCTTAAATTCAGTGTTAGTGTGGTTAGACAAGCCAGGCATTAGTACACTCAGGGTCCCCAGAGCATTTGATGACTGGGATGCATCTAGATGCATTCATCAGATGGGTAGTGTACTGCCAAACTGGAACAGGTATGAATCCAATATGCAACAAACTGCAACAGGTGTGAGTACATGCCCGAATATATACAAACAAAGCATTTTAATATGTTCAAATTCAATGGCGAGAATATAAACACTGAAGCTTGGAAATTTCTGACAGACAATTCTTATTTCAAATTCACCCAGTATTAAATATTAATGGCTCCTGATATTTCTTGTGAGTTGATTTGAGACCTGTAAGTGTTGTATCTGCACAGTCACTTAAAACTTTGTGGAAAATGTGTATTTAATGTTTGCCTGCTTAATAGCCGACTCTCAGGCCACATTATTTGGCTGGTAGCCCTGACAGGGTCCCAGTTCCAATTTCAAAGACCCTGGGTCAGCTAAGCATGCAACTTTTATGTATGCAACATAAAAAAGTCTGCTAATCCCTTATGGCTTTTCTAGGTAAAAAATTATAATTTGCCTGCCTGATGGGATTTTTTTTAGCATGCTATCCGCAACAAGGATATTTTAAGGCTGGCCTGATCATTATGGTGAATGGACAAATATGGCCAGTAGTGAAAGAAATGAGCCTCAATCTGTGGCTGGGGCACTGCAAAGTCCTGACAAGTCAAAATGGTATAATGCAAGGCAGAAGGAAATAGAATCCACTTATGCAAATGATGTATGGGAACTTGTGGAATTACCTGAAGACAGAAAAGCTATAGGTAGCAAGTGGGTGTTTAAAGTGAAAACTGACTCTGGTGGCACAGTAGAGCAACACAAAGCAAGGCTTGTGGCTCAAGGGTATGCCCAGAAGCCTGGACTAGATTACGATGAAACATTTTGTCCAGTTGTGAGATTTGAATCTGTACATTCATTGATTTCTCAGGCAGCTAGTACAAAATGATTGGAAACTTCACCAAATGGATGTCACCACTGCCTTCTTAAATGGAGAGTTAAAGGAAGAGGTATATATGAAACAACCAGAGCATTTCATGGCTGAAGGTCATGAAAATCTGGTCTGTAAACTGAAGCAAAGTATATATGGTCTGAAGCAATCACCGCAATGTTGGAATTCAGTGTTGGACACCCACCTTCAAAAGATGGGTTTTGTACAAACAAATGGTGATCCATGTATTTATACAGCTTCAGAAGGAGATATGTTTATTATTGGTGTCTAGGTGGATGATGTTGTTCTGGCTACAAAGAGTGATGAACGTATGACACAAGTGAAGAAAGCTTTTACTGAAAGGTTTAACATGAAAGATATGGGTGAGCTACATTATTTTCTGGGGATCAAGATCATCCAGGGCATGGACACTAGTAAAATCTGGATTAGTCAACCAACATATGCAGAAAGTGTGTTACAGAGATTTGGCATGGAAAATGCTAAGTCCTGCAGCACACCTGTTGACTGTGGTGCAACGCTTGTGAAAGCTACAGAGGAGAGCGAATCTGTTGATGAGAAGCTGTATCAGTCAGCAGTGCATGGGTAGCTTATTGTATCTGTCTGCTGGAAC
>OZ026617.1:75900360-75919860 GCA_964020975.1 Hermodice carunculata
CTCCCTGTCGAGTGAAATCAGTACAAAGCAAGAACATAAAACTTACTTTATGTCAAAACTAGCTTCTGTCTTTCTTCCTCTCTCTCTATCTATCTTTTTCTTTATTGAGTGAAATCAAAATTTATTTGTGTGAAACTAGTTTCTCTTTTTTCTTTCTTTCTTTCTTTCTTTCTTTCTTTCTTTCTTTCTTTCTTTCTTTCTCTCTCTCTCTCGAGTGAAATCAGCACAAAGCAAGAACATAAAATTCACTTGTGTAAAAACTAGCTTCTTTCTTTTCTTTCTCTCTCTCTCTCCCTCACTCTCTCTCTCTTTCTTTCTCTCTATTGAGTGAAATCATCACAAAGCAAGAACATAAAATTTGTGTAAAAACTAGCTTCTTTCTGTCTTTCTTCCTCTCTCTCTCTCTATCTCTTTCTTTATTGAGTGAAATCAAAATTTATTTGTGTAAAACTAGCTTCTCTCTTTTTTCTTTCTTTCTCTCTCTCTCTCTCTCTCTCTCGAGTGAAATCAGCACAAAGCAAGAACATGAAATTAACTTGTGTAAAAACTAGTTCCTTTCTTTCTTTCTTTTCCTCTTTCTTTCTTTTTCTTTCTTTTTTTCTCCCTCTCTCTTTATTGAGTGAAATCAGCACAAAGCAAGAACACAAAGCTTACTTCTCTTTCTTTCTTTCTTCTTTCTTTCTTCTTTCTTTCTTTCTTCCTTCCTTCTTGCTTGCTTGCTTGCATGCTTTCTTTCTTTCTTGCTTGCTTGCACTCTCTTTCTCTCCTTTCTTTCTTTCTCTCTTTCTCTCCCTCTTTCTCTTTATTGAGTGAAATCAGCACAAAGCAAGAACACAAAGCTTACTTATCTCTCTCTTTTCTTTCTTTCTTTCTTTCTTTCTTTCTTTCTTTATTTCTTTGTCTCTCTTTCTTTCTCTCTCCTTTCTTTCTTTCTTTGTCTTTATTGAGTGAAATCAGCACAATGGAAGAACATAAAATTTACTTGTGTAAAAACTAACTTCTTTGTCTTTCTTCATATCTCTCTGTCTCTCTCTCTCTCTTTCTTTATTGAATGAAATCATCACAAAGCATGAACAAAATTTAAGTAAAAACTAGTTCCTTTCTTTCTTTCTTTCTTTCTTTCTTTCTTTCTCTCTCTCTCTCTTGAGTGAAATCATCACAAAGCAAGAACATAAAATTTACTTGTGTAATAACTAGCTTCTTTCTTTCTTTCTTTCTTTCTTTTTTTCTTTCTTTCTTTCTTTCTTTCTTTCTTAAGTGAAATCAGCACAAAGCAAGAACATAAAACTTACTTTGTCAAAACTAGCTTCTTTCTTTCTTTCTCTCTCTCTCTCTCCCTCTTGAGTGAAATCAGCACAAAGCAAGAACATAAAATTTATTTTATGTAAAAACTAGCTTGCCTCTCTCTATCTTTCTCTCTCTCTCTGTCTCTCTTTCTTTATTGGAAGTACATAAATTTACTTTTGTAAAGCTAGCTTCTTTGTTTCTCTCTCTCTCCCTCCCTCCCTCTCTCTCTCTTTCTCTCTCTATTGAGTGAAATAATCAAAGCTACAACATAAAATTCACTTGTGTAAAAACTAGCTTCTTTCTTTCTTCCTTTCTCTCTGTCTCTCTCTCCCTCCCTTCCCTTTCTTTCTTTCTTTCTTTCTCTTTATTGAGTGAAATCAGCACAAAGCAAGAACATAAAATTTACTTTATGTAAAAACTAGCTTGCTTCTTTCTATGTTTTTTTTCTCTCTCTCTCTCTGTCTCTCTTTATTGAGTGAAATCAGCACAAAGAACACAAAGCTTACTTATCTCTCTCTCCTTTCTTTTTTTCTTTCTTTCTCTCCTTTCTTTCTCTCTCTTTCTTTCTTTCTCTCCCTCTCTCTTTAGTGAGTGAAATCAGCACAAAGCAAGAACACAAAGCTTACTTATCTCCTTCCTTCCTTCCTTCCTTTCTTTTTCTTTCTTTCTTTCTTTCTTTTTATTGAGTGAAATCATCACAAAGCAAGAACAAAATTTAAGTAAAAACTAGTTTCTTTCTTTCTTTCTTTCTCTCTCTCATGAAATCAGCACAAAGCAAGAACATAAAATTTACTTCATGTAAAAACTAGCTTGCTTCTTTCTATCTTTCTTTGTCTCTCTTTCTTTATTGAGTAAAATCAGCACAATGCAAGAACATAAAATTTACTTGTGTAAAACTAGCTTCTTTGTTTCTCTCTCTCTCTCCCTCCCTCCCTCCCTCTCTCTCTTTCTCTTTATTGAGTGAAATCAGTACAATGCAAGAACATAAAATTTACTTGTGTAAAAACTAGCTTCTTTCTTTCTTTCTTCCTCTCTCTCTCTCTTTCTCTTTCTTTATTGAGTGAAATCAAAATTTATTTGTGTAAAACTAGTTTCTCTTTTTTTCTTTCTTTCTCTTTCTCTCTCTCGAGTGAAATCAGCACAAAGCAAGAACATAAAACTTACTTTATGTAAAAACTAGCTTCTTTCTTTCTTTCTTTCTTCCCCTCTCTGGTGAAATCAGCACAAAGCAAGAACATAAAATTTACTTCATGTAAAAACTACCTTGTTTCTTTCTATCTTTCTCTCTCTCTCTGTCTCCATTTCTTTATTGAGTGAAATCAGCACAATGCAAGAACATAAAATTTACTTGTGTAAAAACTAGCTTCTTTCTGTCTTTCTTCCTCTCTCTCTCTCTCAATCTCTTTCTTTATGGAGTGAAATCATCACAAAGCAAGAACAAAATCTATTTGTGTAAAAACTAGTTTCTCTCTTTCTTTCTTTTTTTTCTTTCTCTCTCTCTCAAGTGAAAACAGCACAAAGCAAGAACATAAAATTTACTTTATGTAAAAACTACCTTCTTTCTTTCCTTTTTTCTTTCTTTCTTTGTCTGTCTCTCTTTATTGAGTGAAATCAGCACAATGCAAAAACATAAAATTTCCTTCTGTAAAACTTCTTACTTTCTTTCTTTCTTTCTTTTTCTCTTTATTGAGTGAAATCAGCACAATGCAAGAACATAAAATTTACTTGTGTAAAAACTAGCTTCTTTCTTCCTCTCTGTCTCTCTCTCTCTCTTTCTTTATTGAGTGAAATCAAAATTTATTTGTGTAAAACTAGTTTCTCTCTTTTTTCTTTCTTTCTCTCTCTCTCTCTCTCTCTCTCTCTCTCTCTATCTCGAGTGAACCGAGCACAAAGCAAGAACATAAAACTTACTTTATGTAAAAACTAGCTTCTTTCTTTCTTTTTTTCTCTCTCTCGTGAGTGAAATCAGCACAATGCAAGAACATAAAATTAACTTGTGTAAAACTAGCTGCTTTGTGTCTCTCCTTCTCTCGAGTGAAATCACAACAAAGCAAGAACATAAAATTAACTTGTGTAAAAACTAGTTTCTTTCTTTCTTTCTTTTCCTCTTTCTTTCTTTTTCTTTCTTTTTTTCTCCCTCTCTCTTTATTGAGTGAAATCAGCACAAAGCAAGAACACAAAGCTTACTTCTCTTTCTTTCTTTCTTCTTTTTTTCTTCTTTTTTTCTTTTTTTCTTCTTTCTTTCTTCTTTCTTTCTTCTTTCTTTCTTTCTTCCTTCCTTCTTGCTTTCTTTCTTGCTTGCTTGCACTCTCTTTCTCTCCTTTCTTTCTTTCTCTCTTTCTTTCTCTCCCTCTTTCTCTTTATTGAGTGAAATCAGCACAAAGCAAGAACACAAAGTTTACTTATCTCTCTCTTTTCTTTCTTTCTTTCTTTCTTTCTTTCTTTATTTATTTCTTTGTCTCTCTTTCTTTCTCTCTCCTTTCTTTCTTTCTTTGTCTTTATTGAGTGAAATCAGCACAATGGAAGAACATAAAATTTACTTGTGTAAAAAACTAACTTCTTTGTCTTTCTTCATATCTCTCTGTCTCTCTCTCTCTCTTTCTTTATTGAATGAAATCATCACAAAGCATGAACAAAATTTAAGTAAAAACTAGTTCCTTTCTTTCTTTCTCTCTCTCTCTCTCTCTCTTGATTGAAATCTTCACAAAGCAAGAACATAAAATTTACTTGTGTAATAACTAGCTTCTTTCTTTCTTTCTTTCTTTCTTTCTTTCTTTCTTTCTTTCTTTCTTAAGTGAAATCAGCACAAAGCAAGAACATAAAACTTACTTTATGTCAAAACTAGCTTCTTTCTTTCTCTCTCTCTCTCTCTCTCCCTCTCGAGTGAAATCAGCACAAAGCAAGAACATAAAATTTATTTTATGTAAAAACTAGCTTGCCTCTCTCTATCTTTCTCTCTCTCTCTGTCTCTGTTTCTTTATTGGAAGTACATAAATTTACTTTTGTAAAGCTAGCTTCTTTGTTTCTCTCTCTCTCTCTCTCCCTCCCTCCCTCCCTCTCTCTCTCTCTCTATTGAGTGAAATAATCAAAGCTACAACATAAAATTCACTTGTGTAAAAACTAGCTTCTTTCTTTCTTCCTTTCTCTCTGTCTCTCTCTCCCTCCCTTCCCTTTCTTTCTTTCTTTCTTTCTCTTTATTGAGTGAAATCAGCACAAAGCAAGAACATAAAATTTACTTTATGTAAAAACTAGCTTGCTTCTTTCTATGTTTTTTCTCTCTCTCTCTCTCTGTCTCTCTTTATTGAGTGAAATCAGCACAAAGAACACAAAGCTTACTTATCTCTCTCTCTCCTTTCTTTTTTTCTTTCTTTCTCTCCTTTCTTTCTCTCTCTTTCTTTCTTTCTCTCCCTCTCTCTTTAGTGAGTGAAATCAGCACAAAGCAAGAACACAAAGCTTACTTATCTCCTTCCTTCCTTCCTTCCTTCCTTTCTTTTTCTTTCTTTCTTTCTTTCTTTTTATTGAGTGAAATCATCACAAAGCAAAAACAAAATTTAAGTAAAAACTAGTTTCTTTCTTTCTTTCTTTCTCTCTCTCATGAAATCAGCACAAAGCAAGAACATAAAATTTACTTCATGTAAAAACTAGCTTGCTTCTTTCTATCTTTCTTTGTCTCTCTTTCTTTATTGAGTAAAATCAGCACAATGCAAGAACATAAAATTTACTTGTGTAAAACTAGCTTCTTTGTTTCTCTCTCTCTCTCCCTCCCTCCCTCCCTCTCTCTCTTTCTCTTTATTGAGTGAAATCAGTACAATGCAAGAACATAAAATTTACTTGTGTAAAAACTAGCTTCTTTCTTTCTTTCTTCCTCTCTCTCTCTCTTTCTCTTTCTTTATTGAGTGAAATCAAAATTTATTTGTGTAAAACTAGTTTCTCTTTTTTTCTTTCTTTCTCTTTCTCTCTCTCGAGTGAAATCAGCACAAAGCAAGAACATAAAACTTACTTTATGTAAAAACTAGCTTCTTTCTTTCTTTCTTTCTTCCCCTCTCTCTCCCTCCCTCTCCGGTGAAATCAGCACAAAGCAAGAACATAAAATTTACTTTATGAAAAAACTACCTTGCTGCTTTCTATCTTTCTCTCTCTCTCTGTCTCTCTTTCTTTATTGAGTGAAATCAGTACAATGCAAGAACATAAAATTTACTTGTGTAAAAACTAGCTTCTTTCCGTCTTTCTTCCTCTCTCTCTCTCTCTATCTCTTTCTTTATGGAGTGAAATCATCACAAAGCAAGAACAAAATCTATTTGTGTAAAAACTAGTTTCTCTCTTTCTTTCTTTTTTTTTCTTTCTCTCTCTCTCAAGTGAAAACAGCACAAAGCAAGAACATAAAATTTACTTTATGTAAAAACTACCTTCTTTCTTTCCTTTTTTCTTTCTTTCTTTGTCTGTCTCTCTTTATTGAGTGAAACCAGCACAATGCAAAAACATAAAATTTCCTTCTGTAAAACTTCTTTCTTTCTTTCTTTCTTTCTTTCTCTTTTTATGGAGTGAAATCAGCACAAAGCAAGAACACAAAGCTTACTTATCTCTCTCTCTCTCCTTTCTTTCTTTCCCTCCCTCTCTCTCTCTCTTTATTGAGTGAAATCAGCACAATGCAAGAACATAAAATTTACTTGTGTAAAAACTAGCTTCTTTCTTTCTCTCTCTCTCTCTCTCTCTCTCTCTCTCTCTTTCTTTATTGAGTGAAATCAAAATTTATTTGTGTAAAACTAGTTTCTCTCTTTTTTCTTTCTTTCTCTCTCTCTCTCTCTATCTCGAGTGAACCGAGCACAAAGCAAGAACATAAAACTTACTTTATGTAAAAACTAGCTTCTTTCTTTCTTTTTTTCTCTCTCTCTGGTGAGTGAAATCAGCACAATGCAAGAACATAAAATTAACTTGTGTAAAACTAGCTGCTTTGTTTCTCTCCTTCTCTCGAGTGAAATCACAACAAAGCAAGAACATAAAATTAACTTGTGTAAAAACTAGTTCCTTTCTTTCTTTCTTTTCCTCTTTCTTTCTTTTTCTTTCTTTTTTTCTCCCTCTCTCTTTATTGAGTGAAATCAGCACAAAGCAAGAACACAAAGCTTACTTCTCTTTCTTTCTTTCTTCTTTTTTTCTTCTTTTTTTCTTCTTTTTTTCTTCTTTCTTTCTTCTTTCTTTCTTTCTTCCTTCCTTCTTGCTTTCTTTCTTGCTTGCTTGCACTCTCTTTCTCTCCTTTCTTTCTTTCTCTCTTTCTTTCTCTCCCTCTTTCTCTTTATTGAGTGAAATCAGCACAAAGCAAGAACACAAAGTTTACTTATCTCTCTCTTTTCTTTCTTTCTTTCTTTCTTTCTTTCTTTCTTTCTTTCTTTATTTATTTCTTTGTCTCTCTTTCTTTCTCTCTCCTTTCTTTCTTTCTTTGTCTTTATTGAGTGAAATCAGCACAATGGAAGAACATAAAATTTACTTGTGTAAAAAACTAACTTCTTTGTCTTTCTTCATATCTCTCTGTCTCTCTCTCTCTCTTTCTTTATTGAATGAAATCATCACAAAGCATGAACAAAATTTAAGTAAAAACTAGTTCCTTTCTTTCTTTCTTTCTTTCTCTCTCTCTCTCTCTCTTGATTGAAATCTTCACAAAGCAAGAACATAAAATTTACTTGTGTAATAACTAGCTTCTTTCTTTCTTTCTTTCTTTCTTTCTTTCTTTCTTTCTTTCTTTCTTTCTTTCTTAAGTGAAATCAGCACAAAGCAAGAACATAAAACTTACTTTATGTCAAAACTAGCTTCTTTCTTTCTCTCTCTCTCTCTCTCTCCCTCTCGAGTGAAATCAGCACAAAGCAAGAACATAAAATTTATTTTATGTAAAAACTAGCTTGCCTCTCTCTATCTTTCTCTCTCTCTCTGTCTCTGTTTCTTTATTGGAAGTACATAAATTTACTTTTGTAAAGCTAGCTTCTTTGTTTCTCTCTCTCTCTCTCTCCCTCCCTCCCTCCCTCTCTCTCTCTCTCTATTGAGTGAAATAATCAAAGCTACAACATAAAATTCACTTGTGTAAAAACTAGCTTCTTTCTTTCTTCCTTTCTCTCTGTCTCTCTCTCCCTCCCTTCCCTTTCTTTCTTTCTTTCTTTCTCTTTATTGAGTGAAATCAGCACAAAGCAAGAACATAAAATTTACTTTATGTAAAAACTAGCTTGCTTCTTTCTCTGTTTTTTCTCTCTCTCTCTCTCTGTCTCTCTTTATTGAGTGAAATCAGCACAAAGAACACAAAGCTTACTTATCTCTCTCTCTCCTTTCTTTTTTTCTTTCTTTCTCTCCTTTCTTTCTCTCTCTTTCTTTCTTTCTCTCCCTCTCTCTTTAGTGAGTGAAATCAGCACAAAGCAAGAACACAAAGCTTACTTATCTCCTTCCTTCCTTCCTTCCTTTCTTTTTCTTTCTTTCTTTCTTTCTTTTTATTGAGTGAAATCATCACAAAGCAAGAACAAAATTTAAGTAAAAACTAGTTTCTTTCTTTCTTTCTTTCTCTCTCTCATGAAATCAGCACAAAGCAAGAACATAAAATTTACTTCATGTAAAAACTAGCTTGCTTCTTTCTATCTTTCTTTGTCTCTCTTTCTTTATTGAGTAAAATCAGCACAATGCAAGAACATAAAATTTACTTGTGTAAAACTAGCTTCTTTGTTTCTCTCTCTCTCTCCCTCCCTCCCTCCCTCTCTCTCTTTCTCTTTATTGAGTGAAATCAGTACAATGCAAGAACATAAAATTTACTTGTGTAAAAACTAGCTTCTTTCTTTCTTTCTTCCTCTCTCTCTCTCTTTCTCTTTCTTTATTGAGTGAAATCAAAATTTATTTGTGTAAAACTAGTTTCTCTTTTTTTCTTTCTTTCTCTTTCTCTCTCTCGAGTGAAATCAGCACAAAGCAAGAACATAAAACTTACTTTATGTAAAAACTAGCTTCTTTCTTTCTTTCTTTCTTCCCCTCTCTCTCCCTCCCTCTCCGGTGAAATCAGCACAAAGCAAGAACATAAAATTTACTTTATGAAAAAACTACCTTGCTGCTTTCTATCTTTCTCTCTCTCTCTGTCTCTCTTTCTTTATTGAGTGAAATCAGTACAATGCAAGAACATAAAATTTACTTGTGTAAAAACTAGCTTCTTTCCGTCTTTCTTCCTCTCTCTCTCTCTCTATCTCTTTCTTTATGGAGTGAAATCATCACAAAGCAAGAACAAAATCTATTTGTGTAAAAACTAGTTTCTCTCTTTCTTTCTTTTTTTTTCTTTCTCTCTCTCTCAAGTGAAAACAGCACAAAGCAAGAACATAAAATTTACTTTATGTAAAAACTACCTTCTTTCTTTCCTTTTTTCTTTCTTTCTTTGTCTGTCTCTCTTTATTGAGTGAAACCAGCACAATGCAAAAACATAAAATTTCCTTCTGTAAAACTTCTTTCTTTCTTTCTTTCTTTCTTTCTCTTTTTATGGAGTGAAATCAGCACAAAGCAAGAACACAAAGCTTACTTATCTCTCTCTCTCTCCTTTCTTTCTTTCCCTCCCTCTCTCTCTCTCTTTATTGAGTGAAATCAGCACAATGCAAGAACATAAAATTTACTTGTGTAAAAACTAGCTTCTTTCTTTCTCTCTCTCTCTCTCTCTCTCTCTCTCTTTCTTTATTGAGTGAAATCAAAATTTATTTGTGTAAAACTAGTTTCTCTCTTTTTTCTTTCTTTCTCTCTCTCTCTCTCTATCTCGAGTGAACCGAGCACAAAGCAAGAACATAAAACTTACTTTATGTAAAAACTAGCTTCTTTCTTTCTTTTTTTCTCTCTCTCTGGTGAGTGAAATCAGCACAATGCAAGAACATAAAATTAACTTGTGTAAAACTAGCTGCTTTGTTTCTCTCCTTCTCTCGAGTGAAATCACAACAAAGCAAGAACATAAAATTAACTTGTGTAAAAACTAGTTCCTTTCTTTCTTTCTTTCCCTTTCTTTCTTTTTCTTTCTTTTTTTCTCCCTCTCTTTATTGAGTGAAATCAGCACAAAGCAAGAACACAAAGCTTACTTCTCTTTCTTTCTTTCTTCTTTCTTTCTTCTTTTTTTCTTCTTTTTTTCTTCTTTTTTTCTTCTTTTTTCTTCTTTTTTTCTTCTTTCTTTCTTCTTTCTTTCTTCTTTCTTTCTTTCTTCCTTCCTTCTTGCTTGCTTGCTTGCATGCTTTCTTTCTTGCTTGCTTGCACTCTCTTTCTCTCCTTTTTCTTTCTCTCTTTCTTTCTCTCCCTCTTTCTCTTTATTGAGTGAAATCAGCACAAAGCAAGAACACAAAGCTTACTTATCTCTCTCTTTTCTTTCTTTCTTTCTTTCTTTCTTTCTTTATTTATTTCTTTGTCTCTCTTTCTTTCTCTCTCCTTTTTCTTTCTTTGTCTTTATTGAGTGAAATCAGCACAATGGAAGAACATAAAATTTACTTGTGTAAAAACTAACTTCTTTGTCTTTCTTCATATCTCTGTCTCTCTCTCTCTTTTTTTATTGAATGAAATCATCACAAAGCATGAACAAAATTTAAGTAAAAACTAGTTCCTTTCTTTCTTTCTTTCTTTCTTTCTTTCTTTCTCTCTCTCTCTTGAGTGAAATCATCATAAAGCAAGAAC
The DNA here is from genome assembly GCA_964020975.1 of Hermodice carunculata. NCBI lineage: Eukaryota > Metazoa > Annelida > Polychaeta > Eunicida > Amphinomidae > Hermodice > Hermodice carunculata. Next base: position 75,910,300 of record OZ026617.1, read on the forward strand.
ATAAAATTTACTTGTGTAATAACTAGCTTTCTTTCTTTCTTTCTTTCTTTCTTTCTTTCTTTCTTTCTTTCGTGAAATCAGCACAAAGCAAGAACATAAAACTTACTTTATGTCAAAACTAGCTTCTTTCTTTCTTTCTCTCTCTCTCTCTCCCTCTCGAGTGAAATCAGCACAAAGCAAGAACATAAAATTTATTTTATGTAAAAACTAGCTTGCCTCTCTGTCTTTCTCTCTCTCTCTGTCTCTCTTTCTTTATTGGAAGTACATAAATTTACTTTTGTAAAGCTAGCTTCTTTGTTTCTCTCTCTCTCTCCCTCCCTCCCTCTCTCTCTCTCTCTCTCTCTCTATTTCTCTCTCTATTGAGTGAAATAATCAAAGCTACAACATAAAATTCACTTGTGTAAAAACTAGCTTCTTTCTTTCTTCCTTTCTCTCTGTCTCTCTCTCCCTCCCTTCCCTTTCTTTCTTTCTTTCTTTCTCTTTATTGAGTGAAATCAGCACAAAGCAAGAACATAAAATTTACTTTATGTAAAAACTAGCTTGCTTCTTTCTATGTTTTTTCTCTCTCTCTCTCTCTCTGTCTCTCTTTATTGAGTGAAATCAGCACAAAGAACACAAAGCTTACTTATCTCTCTCTCTCCTTTCTTTTTTTCTTTCTTTCTCTCCTTTCTTTCTCTCTCTTTCTTTCTTTCTCTCCCTCTCTTTAGTGAGTGAAATCAGCACAAAGCAAGAACACAAAGCTTACTTATCTCCTTCCTTCCTTCCTTTCTTTTTCTTTCTTTCTTTCTTTCTTTCTTTTTATTGAGTGAAATCATCACAAAGCAAGAACAAAATTTAAGTAAAAACTAGTTTCTTTCTTTCTTTCTTTCTCTCTCTCATGAAATCAGCACAAAGCAAGAACATAAAATTTACTTCATGTAAAAACTAGCTTGCTTCTTTCTTTCTATCTTTCTTTGTCTCACTTTCTTTATTGAGTAAAATCAGCACAATGCAAGAACATAAAATTTACTTGTGTAAAACTAGCTTCTTTGTTTCTCTCTCTCTCTCTCTCTCCCTCCCTCCCTCCCTCTCTCTCTTTCTCTTTATTGAGTGAAATCAGTACAATGCAAGAACATAAAATTTACTTGTGTAAAAACTAGCTTCTTTCTTTCTTTCTTCCTCTCTCTCTCTCTTTCTCTTTCTTTATTGAGTGAAATCAAAATTTATTTGTGTAAAACTAGTTTCTCTTTTTTTCTTTCTCTCTCTTTCTCTCTCTAGAGTGAAATCAGCACAAAGCAAGAACATAAAACTTACTTTATGTAAAAACTAGCTTCTTTCTTTCTTTCTTCCCCTCTCTTTCTGTCTCTCTTTCTTTGTTGAGTGAAATCAGCACAATGCAAGAACATAAAATTTACTTGCGTAAAAACTAGCTTCTTTCTTTCTTTCTTCCTCTCTCTCTCTCTCTTTCTCTTTCTTTATTGAGTGAAATCAAAATTTATTTGTGTAAAACTAGTTTCTCTTTTTTTCTTTCTCTCTCTTTCTCTCTCTAGAGTGAAATCAGCACAAAGCAAGAACATAAAAACTTACTTTATGTAAAAACTAGCTTCTTTCTTTCTTTCTTCCCCTCTCTCTCCCTCCCTCTCCGGTGAAATCAGCACAAAGCAAGAACATAAAATTTACTTTATGTAAAAACTACCTTGCTGCTTTCTATCTTTCTCTCTCTCTCTGTCTCTCTTTCTTTATTGAGTGAAATCAGCACAATGCAAGAACATAAAATTTACTTGTGTAAAAACTAGCTTCTTTCCGTCTTTCTTCCTCTTTCTCTCTCTCTATCTCTTTCTTTATGGAGTGAAATCATCACAAAGCAAGAACAAAATCTATTTGTGTAAAAACTAGTTTCTCTCTTTCTTTCTTTTTTTTTCTTTCTCTCTCTCTCAAGTGAAAACAGCACAAAGCAAGAACATAAAATTTACTTTATGTAAAAACTACCTTCTTTCTTTCCTTTTTTCTTTCTTTCTTTGTCTGTCTCTCTTTATTGAGTGAAACCAGCACAATGCAAAAACATAAAATTTCCTTCTGTAAAACTTCTTTCTTTCTTTCTTTCTTTCTTTCTTTCTCTTTTTATGGAGTGAAATCAGCACAAAGCAAGAACACAAAGCTTACTTATCTCTCTCTCTCTCTCCTTTCTTTCTTTCCCTCCCTCTCTCTCTCTTTATTGAGTGAAATCAGCACAATGCAAGAACATAAAATTTACTTGTGTAAAAACTAGCTTCTTTCTTCCTCTCTGTCTCTCTCTCTCTCTCTCTTTCTTTATTGAGTGAAATCAAAATTTATTTGTGTAAAACTAGTTTCTCTCTTTTTTCTTTCTTTCTCTCTCTCTCTCTCTATCTCGAGTGAACCGAGCACAAAGCAAGAACATAAAACTTACTTTATGTAAAAACTAGCTTCTTTCTTTCTTTTTTTCTCTCTCTCTGGTGAGTGAAATCAGCACAATGCAAGAACATAAAATTAACTTGTGTAAAACTAGCTGCTTTGTTTCTCTCCTTCTCTCGAGTGAAATCACAACAAAGCAAGAACATAAAATTAACTTGTGTAAAAACTAGTTCCTTTCGTTCTTTCTTTTCCTTTCTTTCTTTTTCTTTCTTTTTTTCTCCCTCTCTTTATTGAGTGAAATCAGCACAAAGCAAGAACACAAAGCTTACTTCTCTTTCTTTCTTCTTTCTTTCTTCTTTTTTTCTTCTTTTTTTCTTCTTTTTTTCTTCTTTCTTTCTTCTTTCTTTCTTCTTTCTTTCTTTCTTCCTTCCTTCTTGCTTGCTTGCTTGCTTGCATGCTTTCTTTCTTTCTTGCTTGCTTGCACTCTCTTTCTCTCCTTTCTTTCTTTCTCTCTTTCTTTCTCTCCCTCTTTCTCTTTATTGAGTGAAATCAGCACAAAGCAAGAACACAAAGCTTACTTATCTCTCTCTTTTCTTTCTTTCTTTCTTTATTTATTTATTTCTTTGTCTCTCTTTCTTTCTCTCTCCTTTCTTTCTTTCTTTGTCTTTATTGAGTGAAATCAGCACAATGGAAGAACATAAAATTTACTTGTGTAAAAACAAACTTCTTTGTCTTTCTTCATATCTCTGTCTCTCTCTCTCTCTTTCTTTATTGAATGAAATCATCACAAAGCATGAACAAAATTTAAGTAAAAACTAGTTCCTTTCTTTCTTTCTTTCTTTCTTTCTTTCTCTCTCTCTCTTGAGTGAAATCATCATAAAGCAAGAACATAAAATTTACTTGTGTAATAACTAGCTTTCTTTCTTTCTTTCTTTCTTTCTTTCTTTCTTTCGTGAAATCAGCACAAAGCAAGAACATAAAACTTACTTTATGTCAAAACTAGCTTCTTTCTTTCTTTCTCTCTCTCTCTCTCCCTCTCGAGTGAAATCAGCACAAAGCAAGAACATAAAATTTATTTTATGTAAAAACTAGCTTGCCTCTCTGTCTTTCTCTCTCTCTGTCTCTCTTTCTTTATTGGAAGTACATAAATTTACTTTTGTAAAGCTAGCTTCTTTGTTTCTCTCTCTCTCTCTCCCTCCCTCCCTCCCTCTCTCTCTCTCTCTCTCTCTATTTCTCTCTCTATTGAGTGAAATAATCAAAGCTGTACGTTTTCTGCTGATAATTCGGAGCCTGAGCTGGTAAAAATGAACAAGACGGGGGTTGAGTTGAAGCGGTGAAATTTTATTCTCAGTTCCACATATTTCACACAGTCATTCGTACGCCAGTTGTCTTTGCTACACAGTGCGACACGGCACTCGTATAGAACACAACGAGAACATATAATGGAATAAAACGTAGACAGTTAAACGTACGTAGAATGATGAATGATACCGGAGAAATCTGAAAACACAGAAGTCAACATACAACTTAAACAAAGTTCACATCACAAGTAAAGTTGAAATATTTAGGCCGCGCAGTGCCTTCAAATTGACAGAAATTCACAGAATCACGTCACATAACACATTTGTTGTACTTACGACTGTAGGAAGCTCTTCAGCATGAACGAAAAGTATGAAAGAGAAGATACACGTCTTCACCTTTCCATGTGTGCCGCTTCAACTGACGCTACTCGCCCTTTGTCTTCTTAAATTACAGACGCTATATCCTTACTATCACATGTCTCATCTATTTGCATGTTTAGCCTTGCAAAAATTATCACTAACTCATAAACCTTGAGTAAAACATAGGCCCAAGTTTAGATAACTTTCCTTTGCAGGAACGCTTAATGATTAAAGGCAAATTGTCTGAAACAACAAACTACTATGGGTACTTATAACAAATCTACCAAACTTCATGTTCCAGAGTACGGACATAACATCACATAAAGTAACAATTAATAGCATCATATAATCAGAGACACCTATGGGAGACTGATGAACTTTCTTCGCAAAAACAAAGTAACACTCCGCCCCCAAAAATGGCTTCCGTCTGAATAGGAAGGCATTTTCCAACAAAACATATTAACTTTACACTCTTTTAATATTCATAATTCTTTCACATCACATTAATACAGTTTCCTGAGTGCTTCGTTAAAAAAAAAAAGAAAAAACATACATATTATTTGCATGATAACTAAGAAGAACCTCTTCTGGCATGTTTCAAACATTACGAAACACAGTTCACGTTATGAGCCTTTCGAACCACAAAGGCATTACGTCGCTTTATTACTTGCTTCTAAATACATGTACTTTTCCCTACATTGAACTAAAGTTATACCATACTGTCTTTCACAGTTTCATCAACGATAGTACAAATCAAAATCAACACTTTCAGCAATGGTCACATTTCTCTGTGTCCAAAGTTGATCACAGTCACAATTTTCTACGGTTTAATCAGCTTCCAGGTGACAGAGTTTTGCAATGGGCCTCGTAAGCAGTCCCTTGGCAGTTTTCACTTGAACGACTCGGACCCTCCCATCTTTACTTGGAAAGCAGTTCACAATTCTGCCGAGAGGCCATTGACCGCGGGGATACAACTCATCAACTACCAACACTAAATCGCCAATTTTGAAATTTTGATGCTCATCTTGCCATTTTGACCTTTTCTGCAAGTTTGTTAAATACTCCCGCGTCCAGCGTTTCCAAAACTTTTCGGAGAGATGTCTTACCTGTTTCCATCTCTTCCTGGCATACAAATCCTGTGGGACAGTCGGTCCTACAGGCAAGTCAGTGTCGGGTCGCAGCAGGAGCAAATGATTTGGCGTCAACGCTTCAAGATCGTTTATATCATCAGATACCTTGGTTAGTGGCCTGCTATTCATTATTTGCTCTACTTGACATGCCAATGTAACTAAGTTCTCATCATTAATGCTCTGTTCGCCCATCAAATTTACTAATAGTCGCTTCGCAGTTTTGACCTGTCTCTCCCAGACACCGCCCATATGGGGCGCGGCAGGGGGGGGGGGGGTTGAATTTCCATTCCATATTGTGCTTCAAACAGTATGACTCTATTTGCTTTTGGTTAAGGGATCATATCTCCGCGCTTAATTCCCGATAAGCACCGACAAAGTTAGTCCCGTTATCGCTCATGATGAGCAACGGTCTCGTCCGTCTGTTAATGAATCTTGACAGGGCTTTGATGAAGCTGTCTGTGTCTAATGAGTGGAGTAATTCTAAATGTACTGCCCTACTCTTCAGACATGCAAACAAACATCGGTATCTCTTCACTATTACGCGTCCACGTTTGATTTGGTATGGTCCGAAACAATCTATTCCCGTCACCGAGAAAGGGAAATTAGAAGGTGTGAGGCGTTCAGCAGGCAAGTCTGCCATCTTTGCTTTACCAACACCACTGCACATCCTCTTACATCTCATGCATTCCATAACGATTCTGTGTACAGTTTTGCGTCCGTTCACTATCCAGTACTTGGACCTAGTCTCTGCAAGAGTGTATTCTGAACCCATGTGACCTACCCGCTCATGAGCTTGTCTGACAATCATGGTCACTATTTCATGATTTTTCGGCAATATTATTGGATGTTTGAAGTCAGAAGCAAATGGGGGATTTCCAAAACGCCCTCCCACGCGAAGCAGTCCGTCATCCAAAATAGGATCGAGTTTTCTCAATTTACTACATTTTGGAACAGTCTTACCAGCCATTATGTGAGCAATGTCTTCAGCAAAACTTTCTTGCTGAATATGTCTCAGAATTTCAATGTCTGCTTCCTTCATATCTCTGACTGTAAGCCTTGTTTGGTCATTGCCGGTATGTTCATCAATATTTTCAGCTCCCTTTCTCGCCCTCAACTTTTGAATCAAAGTTTTCTTGACTTTGAGAAGCCAAGCCACCAATTTCGTGAGTTTAAAAAGGGAAGAAACTTTGCTCCACATTAGAGATAATGGGGAAGGCCTGTTTCTCACCGCAACATTACATGTCACAGTTGTCCGTTTTAGTTCGGCGTCTTCAGGTTCAAGCGGCAACATGACCACGTGTCTGGGCCATTTATCTTCGGGTTCTGTCAGAAAATTAGGCCCCTGTAACCATTCTCTGCAGTCGATAAGATCTTTTATAGACATCCCACGACTTGGGTAGTCTGCTGGGTTAAGTTCAGTGGGCACGAATCGCCACTGATGGGGATCTGTCCTATCCCGAATTTGCGCTACTCTATTGGCCACCAACACTTGGAATCTTTTCGACTCATTAGCAATGTACGATAGCACAATAGCGCTGTCACACCAGAAAGTCGATTCGCCCAACTTAACATGCAGCTCTGCCCTAAGCATAGTGTCAATTTTAACTGCTAACGATGCAGCCGTCAATTCTAGTCTTGGCACAGTCATTGGTCTTAAAGGGGTTAATTTAGAGCGAGCATATAGTAAACTACTATCAACCCGTCCGTCAATGTCAGTGGTTCGCAAATGGGACGCCACAGCTACCCCCTGCAGGGAAGCATCTGAAAAATGATGCAGTTCATATTTCACAATATTATCCAATGAGGACACACGTCTGGGAATTTTCATTTCATGTACATCATGTAGACTTGCTAACCACGACTGCCACTTGTCACACAGGGTATCTGGGATGGGATCATCGCACATAAGTTTTAGTCTCGTCAACTCTTGTAACAACTGTTTTCCTTGTAGTATGAACGGACTGACCAATCCCAGAGGATCGTACACTGAATTTACAATGCTCAATATTCCTCTCTTTGTCGCTTTCTTTTCTTTGATTGTTACGTCATACGTCAACTCGTCAGTTCCTATGTCCCACTTGACACCAAGTATAGATTCAGAGTTGCCTGTGCCAAAATCAACAGAAGATTGATTTTGGGCTCTTTCACTCTCAGGTATAGAGCCTAAAACATCTTCCCAGTTGCTAACCCATTTTGTCAGTCTGAACCCGCCCTGCGCAACCAAATTTGTGACGTCACGGGCCATCAGTATCCCCGTCTCACTGTCAGGTACAGATTTCACATAATCGTCTACATAAAAATCTTTGCGGACAGAGTCTGCAACATCAGCGCTATATTTGTGTCCTTCATCTTTTGCAACATGCTGCAAAATATAATTTGCTGCAGCGGGGCTCCAATCTCCCCCAAACAAGTGTGTTTTCATGCGATATGTCTCTGGTGGCTGACTCAAGTCACCACGTGGCCACCATAAATACCTCAAGCTGTCCCTATCGTCTACAGCGACGCGACATTGGTTGAACATAGATTGTATGTCACTAATTAGGACTATTTTGTCTATACGCAACCTTAGCAGCACCCATACTAAGGAATTTGTCAGGTCTGGTCCTTGCATCACGTGATCGTTTAATGATTTGTCTGCATGTTTGCATGCACAATCAAAAACAACACGAAGCTTATCTGGCTTCTTGTCGGTTCGTACGCAAAAATGTGGCAAATAATATACTTTCCCATCCTGCCTATTCATCTCATTGTCAGGGACTTTCTCTGCGAAGTCCTCGTCTGTTAATTTTTGCATTTCTTCTGAATATTTCTCCCGCAAGTCAGGGTCACGTGACAATCTCAACTTGAGGGAATTCAATCTTTTCTCCGCCGTCAGTCTATTGTTGGGGAGTTGTGGCGCGTCAGTCTTAAAAGGTATTGGCAACTCGTAATGTCCGTCAACTTTCTTGATTGACTTGTCCCACAGGGAAACTACCTTTCTGTCGTTTACAGAAAAACCCTTCTTTTCCGAGTCATACGCCATTTCGGGAGCTTCTATTTCCCACATTTTCATTATCTGAGAAGTTGTTCCCACTATGTCCGAAACTTGAGTGAAATGGAAGAGGCCCCGCTATCTACACCTGCTACTGGACCATTCAACATCCACCCGAGGAAAGTTTTGACCGCATACGGGGAACGAGGAGCACCCCTCTTGGTCTCTTGGGGAACCAACAACTGGGGATTATCTTGCCCAATAAGCATGTGAACTTTCCCACCTTCAATTCTCGGCAGATTTACTTCATGTAAATGAGGCCACCGATCCACATTCACCTGTTTTGCTATACTTGCTTCACAGATATTCATGTTTTCTTTCACATAAACTTGTCTCAGCGTTACAGGGGGTGAGTCACCAGATATTTTCTCGACTCTGAGCTTCACGCTCTCAAATTCTACGACACTTTGCTCTGACGTTAAAGTGTTCAGTGTTACCTTTTCTTTTTTGCCTTTGATACCGAGTCTTTTTGCCAAATATCCAGAACAGAAGGTTGAATTTGACCATGAATCTAAGAGAGCATATGTCTCAAACGACTTTTGTCCACCAAGAGTAGAAACTTTAACAGCCACTATCGGCAAGGCTACACACTGAGACTGTAAATCATTTCGCCCGAAAACACTGTTATAGGCCTGCGGCAAATCTGAGAAAAGGGCCTTATTTAAGGAGTTTGGTCTACCCGTCTGCCTTATAGCTGTAACATACCTCATTCTTTTGCAAATCTTCTGTAGATTTCAAATATGCTTGTTGTGGAGCTCTCATGTGGTCCAGTTTTATGGTATATGCAAATTAGGAAACCTATATAGTAGAGCATCTGAATTTTCAAAAAAGGCTTATTTTCAGTTTACGTTCAACCGGAAAAATACCCAGCTGGATTTGGTATAAATCAAAAGATAAAAACCTGAAGTTTAAAGTTAGGTAAGGTGTACTATCAATTTCATGGTCAATTTGTATTTATATTGGTTACCATGGCAACGAAATTAAGTTTTCATGAAATGAAGAGAGAAATACCTTATTAACCATGACTTTTTACGCATACAAGATACCACCTCACAACTTTACATCAACATACCTTCTATACAGGTGTTTCATAAGAAACCAGGTTGAAATAGTAAGTGTCAATAGTTGGTTGCCATGGCAACAGAATGTTTGTAGAAATCACTTAAATTTGCATGTAAACACTAGAATTTTTTTTTATAGTTTTAAATATCGGGAATAATTTTCATAACATTTGATGTTAAATTGTAAAAAGATTCTTTCTGCACTAACAATGAGGTCAATTGAGTGAAGGAAGACTGTTCTTGGTAGCCTAGCAACGTTCTTGCAAATGTTTACATTACTCAAAATGAGCAGATCTTTGTGGATATTGCAAAAATTGGTCATATGG
>OZ026617.1:75920060-75946014 GCA_964020975.1 Hermodice carunculata
ACGTTTAACGTACACATATAAATTATGTTAAGTTTGCCAAACAATATAGTTTCGAGTTTCTGGGTTTTTTTCTTTCGAGTTCTATCTGCACATAAACACACACTTTTGCTTAAAAACCTTCATCTTACCCGAGAACATCAGACATGGCCTCATGGAATGAAGTCCAAGTAAATATGTTTTGTGATTCACAAGACAACTGTAAACACAGTTCTTATGGAAAGAATATCAGCTTTTTAAACTTTTCTTTAGTTCAAAATTTGTTACTGTTTTATGAATAAAATAAGTGCTCAGGTTTAATCCAGAATGCTGCCTTATCTTACATAGAGAAAAACTCAACAAACTCAAATTTGCAAGCGTGTGTACCGTGTGAACACTATCAAGTCCCATATTTCAAGGGCAAAGCCCTATTCCGTACCGTTCACTGACAAAAACTGTATAGTTCTAAATCATGATAACAAATTATTTTGTGTAAGTCACAAATCTTTTTTCGTAAAATTTGAAACTTAGAATAACGTTTTAGGCTTCATCAGCCTTTGTATAAAATCAGGTCATCAGTCGGGAATTGGTCCAAGACTCGTTTCTGTGCCATTACTCCCCCCCCCCCCACACACACTCGTTATTCTGCTAACTGGTTTCAGCAGGTTTGTATTTCCAATACAAACATCCCGAGCTGATGTGTCACGCAATAAAATATTTCGTTATTGTTAGGCCAACTTATAAGTGTAGCCCATATTAGGGAAATAAAATTGAACTAGTTTTTTAAACATAAGTTGACACCCAATTTGCCAGATTAGGTCTATCAAAATTGAATCATTGAATCAATTAAGTATAGTAAACCCCACACTCACCTGGAACGTTTTGGCTTTTTGGCTTTGAAGAGATCCAACTAGGCCTACATAACGGAGCAACGAGATTATATATATATATATATATATATATATATATATATATATATATATATATATATATATATATATATATATATATATATATATATATATATATATATATATATAATATGTATAGATATATATGTATGTGTGTGTATCAGATACAATGTACCCTTTATCTTTTGTATGTATATACTTACTGAATCCATCGTGCAACAAAATAAGGTATTTATTAACCATCAATTGTAAGAAAAAACTGAAAGAATATAAATAAACACACGTATGCATTATGTTGATAATTGATTCAGGGATGATCATCTGATGATATTCCCTTTACCTTTTGTGGCAATCAAATATAAGAAGATAATGTTTTGATCCTATTGCAGGATATATGGATACAACACAAACCCAAACGGACCTGCATAGAAAAAAATCAAATAACGCTGTATATCTAACACGAGTTATCTGACTTTACAGGGAAGAGAACAAAATGGGCAATAATAAATTTGCAGAGGAGTGCCTCAAAGCCCACAATAAATACCGATCTAGCCATGGGGTACCACCTTTAAAACAGAACAAAGCCATCTCAAAGATCGCACAGAAATGGGCAGATCATTTGGCGAAGGAAAATTCTTTAAACCACAGCGCAGCTACGGACCGAACGCTGAAAGGGCAGCAGATGGGAGAAAACATTGCGATGAAAGGAACTTCCACTGGGGAGGATTTGACAGGTAAGTATATTGATATTAACGACGACAGGGGAGTGCCTAACAGCTAGGAAATTATCTAACCTACGGGGAAGGGTTTAATATATAGACAATTGATAGAACTACTGAGGGGAATTTAGCAAATAGGTAAGGATATTAACTAAGCGGGAAAATTTAACAGGTACGTGATAATACTAACTAAGGGGGGGGGGCGGGTCAATAGGTCGGTAATGATATTGTTCCCTTGGGAGGGGTTTAACAGGTAGGTAATGATATTAAGTACAGGAAGCTTTGACAGGTAGCTAGGTAGTATTACCTACTGGAGAATGTGTAGCTGCTAAGGGGATAATGAAACAGGTGATGATATAAACAAGGGAGGGGGGGGTAACAAGTAATGATATTTTACTTCTGGGGGAGGATTTTACAGGTAACGATATTAACCACTGGGGAGGATTTAATAGTAGGTTTCAGGGATTAATACAGCCAACGAGGGGTTTGTGTCGGTACCCTCACCCGGCCGCCTGCACAACAACCGAGCCGAAAGCGAGGGTGTTGTGCTGGCGCCCGTTTCTGGATACAGACACAAACCCCTAGTTAAAGGATTTAATCACTTTTCTAGCGAGACGAAGCGTCTAAAAGGCTAAAAAAATCACACTCTGGGTCTGAAAGGTATGAATAATCCCGGGAAGTCATTGAACTGGAATAATGATCTGGGAATACTGTGTTCCAATTGGTTGGTTCTTGGTTACGGGGTAGCATAATGATCGAAAATATTAACAGGAGGGTTTAACAGTGAGGTAATGAAAAATAAAATAAAAGAAAAAAAACACCGGGAGAAGGTTTAACAAGCAGGTAATGATATCAGCTACCTACTGGTAGTGAGGAGTATCCAATGGTGTCGGTATAGAGTGTGAAGCATTTAAAATGAATACCTCAGCTGATAATAGGATGCTCAGTCGTCCAGCCGTTATCCCTAGTCCATCCCTCCATCGACCTGGGACCGGGGAGGTCGTTGTCTCTCCACAATTACAATTTTGACTTCTTCAAAATCGACGTTCAGATCTTCATGGTGGTAGTCTATACTCCAGGAAAAGGGCCACCCAGTCCCCTGGTGGCCTAACACTTGGTGAGACCAGCCTCCCATATGTCGATTCTTCTGCTCCTGTTCATTTCAGAAGGCTACGAGATGGTCACGCTGTAGCTTACTGTTTTTTAAAATAAATAAATGTTCGTGCTAATGCGTTGCAATTAGATAGAAAGACTTTGAGGCCACTGAAACACTTATGTGGCTCTCCAGTTTTTGTCTATTATTATAATTTTGCGTGTTTTTAAGTAAAATTATTGATTTCCCAAAATTGTATGTTGCATTCTGCTCAAACGTTTTAGAAATATACTTTGACTTAATTTCCACTTAACATTGTTATCCACGTCGGAGTATTATCATGCATTGATTCTGAACAGGTTGTAGAAATTACACCTTTATTCTCAAAGTTACTGGTCTGGCAGGTATACAGCAGTGAGACGAATGTATGTGCAAGAATACACACTTTTCTCCAGAAGGGTGGACTAGATGTACTTCAAACTTGGTGTGGATGTACCTTGAGGCGTCCATATCAAGTGCATTATAATCGACACGCAGCAATGATTTATGATGTACTTTTTTAATTTTATCTGCTTGTTCGTTTGTTTCTTTTACTTTTTTTCTTATCTATTTGTTTTTTTATTTTATTTTATTATTTTTGTTCTATGATTGATGGGGGGGGGGGGGGGGCTGTAATGCCTCCTGCCTTAAACCACTTTGGAAATGGCTTTGAAATTAGAGACAAGCACAGCTCGATTTTTTTTCTAGATTAGGGCAGGATTTATCTTGACTTTTACCTAAGGATGGGTTGTTCGGATAGCCCTCTTTTTAACATGAGTTTTCAAAGTTGTTTTAAACAAAACCTAAGCTCTTGTAAAGTACATCCACATATTGATGTAAGTATGTAAAAAAAAGGAGACCGTAATGAAAACTTCTAAATATGAAAAGTGAGGGTTAAACAAAAATTGTTGCGTCTTCCTGCTGAAGTCAAAAGAAAACACAATCTAGAACAAGTTTTTGCCTTAACGAGACACAATTCTTTAAAAAAAACCCATATCTTTTCAGGCCAGGAGGCAACAGATATGTGGTATGACGAAATAGAGCAATACGACTTCCAGAAATCAAGTGGTCGCGGGACAGGTATGTACCGTGGCAACATGAGACTCTTATACAAACAGAAGCAACAGTGCCACATCCTCCGCGTAGTTCCAAACCCCAAAAATATCAAAATCCAATCTCTTTCCGGTCTTCATCTGATCCAGTCACTGTATGTGTTTAAACCGGTAACAAGTCAAAGCGGCCTCGCGTCCAACCGGCCTTGGGTCAAAGCGGCCCCGAGTCAAAGCGGCCCCGAGTCAAACCAGCCTCAAGTCAGACCGGCTCCGAGTCAAACCGGCCTCGCCTCTGGTCAAACCGGTCTGCAGTCAAACCGACCTTCAAGTCAAACCGGCCCTGGATCAAAGCGGCCTTCTGATATTATATATCCGTACCGGACTTTAACTTTCTACTGAACTATTTTAATTAGGATTCCTGTTACTTTAGGCTATTCAAGACTGATCTTTGTTGATAGGATTATTTTTTTCTTGACTATTAAATATTCTACAATGAATAAATACGAATGATTGAATGAAATGGAATTGATGAATGAATGGATAAATATCCATGCAAAGAACTCAATAAATAAATGAATGAATAAATAAATAAATAATAAATAAATTTCCATTATAATGATATACAGTCTTGTAGCCTATTGTTGCTTTCATTTATAACTTATGTAAAGCTCGTTACTACTAGGGCCCTATAACGTACGTGTAGGCCCTACATGTAACATGAGGCCGGTTTGACCTGGGCCGCTTTGACGGGAGGCTGGTTTGACTGACGGCCGCTTTGACCGGGGGCCGTATTGACTTGAGGGCCGGGTTGACTTGAGGCCGTTTTGACTTGGGACCGGTTTGACTCGGGGCCGCTTTGACCCAAGGCCGGTTGGACGCGAGGCCGGCTTGACTAGTAAACATATTATTCAATATTATTATCACGTTCGATCGGAAATTATGAAGAGTCAAGGCTTCAAAAGCCAAATAAATTTATCAGCGGGGCATCAGTGGAAAACCATGCCGGACATGCTTTTCGGTGACATCGGCTGCTTGCCCTTATATTGTATTTGGTAAAGGCACCCCATTTGAATTTAATGAATGTATAGGCCTAAACGTGAAATAAAACATAATTGTATACATGCTGTAAAACCAGTTCTTGCTTACAATGGCAAGACCTAATGGGCCTAATCGGTTTCGTTTGTGGTGTAAACTCATCAGGGGACATTTGAAAACACTAATATTGCCACGTCTCTTGCTTATGTTCACGTAGCAGGGATTAACATCATTGTGGTACGTGAGGCAGCGCCATCAATTGCGCCTGAGCGTCAAATAATCCACCGGTGCAACTGGTACTCTGTGAAGTCAGAGTGATGTGCAGTTGTCTGACCAAACAGGCCGGACCACGGAAAGGTCCAAGCTCAGAATGATGGCCTTAAAATTTGAACTTCCACAAAGGTGTCACAAGCAAACCTGACAATGTGTATGCACTGCGAGAAGAACACACTGAATACTAAAACTGCTTGTTGTCCCCCGCCACCGACGGTGGGATGGGGGGACATACAGTTAGTAGGTATAGGGGCCCTGTCCGTTCGTCCTGGAGCATATCTCTAGAACCCTAAGAAATAGAATAAAGAAATTTATACCAAAGGTGCATCATACCACGGGCATGAGCGCTGTGTATTGTTTTTGACCTTGGAAACAAGGCCCAAGAACATATCCATTTTCGTGTGTATGGCAGAATATATTTCTAGAACCCTTAGAGATAGAATTATAAAATATATACCACAGATGCGTCATACCAAGGGCATGTGCGCCATGTATCGCTTTTGAACTTGACCTATTTTCAAGGTCACAGGGCCCAAGAAGATATCAATTTTTGTGCATCCAGACAGGTTGTGTGTATTGTATAGCATTCTTCTGTATATTGTGGCGGGGACATAGATCCTTTGGATCACGGTGCATTTGTTCTGTTTAACAAACATTGATAAAATAATGTAAAGGTGTGTTTTAATTAGGACCTTTTTGCGTAAATATTCGTGTATGTGTGTTTTCTGTTCATAAGTGTCAGTATAATCTTGGCCGTAAGTCGCGTCAATCTAAGTAAAAGGGCTGTATATATGAGTCAATTTACAAATAAAACGAAATTATAGATAATGTTGTATTGAAAAGTGACTACCCATATCTTATACCATTTGCGACTGGGGCCAGTTACTGTTCCTGTTCCACGCAAGATTGTAACATTAGTTAAAACTGGGTGTTATGAGACAATTGCTGAATATTAGAATTATGGTTATAACAAGGCAGGCTGAAATCCTTGAAATTGAAAATTCCACACTTCATGACAATATTGGGTTATATGAGGTAAAGAGTTGTATATTTAATGCTTCTCTGTGAACATATCGTGCGAAACACACAGAGGCGCACGCAGGCGCAAGCACGCTCTCCCTCCTTCTTTCCTGGCTGTAGGTCACTTCAAACACACACACACGGATATATATATATATATATATATATATATATATATATATATATATATATATATATATATATATATATATATATATGTATGTATATGTATATGTATATATATATATATATGCATGTATATATATATATATAAATTCGCAGTCTTCAACAAGCTCTAAATTTCTGAAATTCTTACTTTTTTCGTGTAATTGTCTCACGTATATATTGGAATAAGTGACTGTATCTTTCGGAAATTTGATTTGAAAGTATACATATAGTAAAAGGATTCTTTGCCTTTTGAATTTCAGGTCATTTTACACAGGTGGTTTGGAAGGAGAGCCGTGAATTCGGAGTTGGGAAGGCAAAGTCAAACGACGGTGAATGGTTTGTTGTGGCCAACTACCTGCCAGCAGGAAACCTACAGGGCGCGTACAAGGAAAATGTTCTGCCGCTTACAAATGATCAAACAGGAAGGGATAAAGCAAACAAAGGAAAAGGCTGCGCCCTTTGCCACTGCATTTGTATGTGAAAGTCGTTCGAATGGACACGGCTGTCGTAAAGCTTCGCTGGCATGCATGTAGATGTGCCGCTAACAGATTCAGGCATATGTCGTAAAGGGCATTTTAAAATAAAACTGCACAACGGCCCCTAAATGGTTACTTCAGCTGTTATGAATACATTGATACATGTGTATTGTCTATGCACACCATAATGTCTAATCCGATAGGTCACATAATTATGCTGACTTTCTTGTTTTTCATAAATTGTAAGCGGCTCATCAAATACTTGATTGGTCCTGGCTCTCATCCTGCTTTTGACATTTTCTTATATTGCTCCTTTTATAATCATAGGCCATCGTTGAAACATTTGTGTGCACATATTGTGTTACTTCTGCTTTTGCCTGAATGAACAAATGTAAAATACAGTGGCAATCGATATAACGATATATCTGCACTCCCCTTGTATTTCCAGCACGTACTTTATATCATTCTTGACATATATGTAAGTGCAATACTTTTTTGTCAATTTACTTCATCCTCGATGACGCATCAGTTAATCGTATTTTGATTTTCAAAGCACCTGTCTCCTTTTAGCAACCGTACTAGGATCATCCTGATATAACTTTTTTGTTTAGGTATTTATTTTAGATGGAGTGTCCCAATCCGAATAAAGACATTTACTTTTCATGGACAAGAGAACATATTTTACCGTCCATGTGGATCTAAATGTGCCTTCTTATATGTATTAACTTTCTGCCACTTAAAGGGACTATGGGAAACAAACTTACTCACTGCTACATATAAGATAACAATTCAGCAGTTCATTTGGAGATAAGGGTGGTATACACTCTGTAGAGACCTTTGAAAAGTTTTGAAACAGCATGCTGCCTGCAATATGTTTTACACTGGTGATATGTTTCTTACAGGTCTCGTATACCTTACCTACCTCTAAGGAGCTGTAACTGTTTCATTTTGCATGCGTTCAGCTTCGTCTGAACTTGCAGGAGGCCATTTCAGTTTTACCTAGGAAACTGTAAATATCAGTTTCACATTTCTGATGTCATCTAAAAACCCTTGCATAAGACTGCTTAAAATTGATGGTAAGTCAATCCGTAGAAGGTCATGACACAGCTTGTTGAGGAGGTTAGTTTTGGGGGATTTATATCTTTTGGTATTAACTTTTAGGTAATCTCGTTTAATTATACACGTACTACTTATTTTGAAGAATCTTGACAACTATTTTTGCAAAATTACTGAAATTACTTGCAAACAATCCTGGGTGCCCCCAGACATTAGTTGATTCATCAGGTGCTGGCACAATATTGGTCTTCCAATGGAAGGCGTAAGTACTACCATGCAACAACACCCCTGCTCATACAACCCTTTGCTCGGGGATTGTGCATTGAACTATAATATATAATAATATATATATCTTGCAAATTTATCAAAAGAAGATTTGTATGCAATTTTTTTGCATTATTTTCTGAAGGAAAAAAATATAAAGAAAAAAAATGACAGACAGTCTTACTTTAGAAAGAACAAGACTACTGTGACAGTCTGTGCTCGACTGACCTTGTGTGCAAAAGTTGGCTGTTACTAGCAGCATAATAGAAGACAAAAATATTCATATAAACGACATTCATTGTACCCAAAGTAAAGTCGAAATCCAAATACTATATGTATACACATTGTTATCCCTATAGTAACCAATGCTAACATGGCCTCTTGAATCCATCACCTGAAATTTGAAAAAAAAAGCGTTAAAATCAGGAAATGACAGAAAGACCACATAGTGAATCATTGGGTGGAGAATGAGTCCAGGTACACTCACACCAACTTTGAAGAGAATTTAGATAGCTGTTTGAGAGACATCAAAACAATCATGAAGAAATATAAAAGAAGTGGAAAGCCTACTCATGCCCAGGGGGTCCAGCATTATTCCTAAGCAATTTCAATGCAGGTAGCCAAGCGGTATCGGAGATCAAGTTAATTCGGAGAATTTATCCCGAAAGAAACACACACAGAGACCTTTTTAGTGTCATTGGGGCATTACCTGCTTAACAAAATAGGTTGGTACTGAGGGTACAGATATGTGCATGACCACTGCCTTCCAAATAGTTCCCAGGAATTACCGATCATTCGTATATTCACAATTTTGCCAAAAATTCAGAAAGAGAAATGACAGCACCACCTGTTGAGCGACTTGAGTACATACCACATCAAGACATGTTCCAGCAAAGTTAAAAAGAATCCACATCGTGGTTTTGAAGAAAATATCACAAAAGCAGAAAAAACAAAACAAAACAAAACACCCCCCCCCCCCCAAAAAAGCGTCATTTCCCGGACAAATAATGTTCCAGGATGGCTGAGAAGTGTTTGGCTGTAAGTTCAAACCAAGTCGCCTCACGGTTAAGATTTTTGCAGTTTTCCGCCATCATCATCATCATCATCATCATCATCATCATCATCATCATCATCATCATCATCATCATCATCATCATCATCATCGTCATCGTCATCGTCATCGTCATCGTCATCGTCATCATCATCGTCGTCGTCGTCGTCGTCGTCGTCCAAAAGCAGTGAAGCGTGACCATTTTAACCACTTGTTAGCGACCTGTCGCAGGTTCATGCCCGCCAGGCTTGAGGTGGGTCTATTCTTGATGGTCTGAGAAAACAACAGATATATGCATGCACACTGCTGTCCTTATGGTAACCATGACAACAGGTACTCTCACCTACCATTCGAAAATTACGGATAAAACCAGGATATGAGATATGGGTTATCTTATAAAGGCGACTGAGACCGACGTAAGTTACATTTCCAGCAATGTTGAAGAGAATGCAACTCGTAGCTTGGCAGAAACAGTCAAAAACTACCACATAGTCTATAAAAACATTACCCACATTCACAAATTCCTACCCAATAATGACAACAAAGAGCAGATATTCAAGAAATACAAAAACACAGACTTTCAGCTTTCACTATCAATCGGAAGCAACAAATTTCACTCCTATCGTAAGACAGGCAGTCACACATAAAGCCAAATGGTGGTTTAAACTGGTACTTTCAACTTTTGAAATATTCTTCATCAATCACAAACTTTATTTTTTTCCAAAAACATGAGGCCCAACCTCTACTCCCCCCCCCCCCCCAAAAAAAAGACTTCTGCCAAAGACAAAAAGAGACATGGCAGGCCTGCCACTTTTTTAAACACACAATAATCCATAGATATATAAAAATTGCAGCGCGACCTGTTAAGCAAATTAATATATAGGATGTCGAGAATTACGCAATTTCAGAGCAATTAACTATGGGGATCCAGAAACAAAGATTTTCCCGAGATTTGCCCACAAACGATAAAAAATGGAAAAAAGTCACAAATCACAGGAGCGTGACTACATTAACAACCTTGCGACAAAGCCCTTCGAGGTACATTCCAGACATCTCCGTAGACGACTCGGCAAATGCTTTATTGGGAAGTCAGAAATGTCAATTTTGGATGGATGGACCAACGCCGGTTCACCAACTAGCTATCTTAGTCCAAAAGGTATTCACATAAGGATAACAAATCATATACATGTGTGTATGTAATCGTCATGCTCCTAAGAATTTGTATATCCCAATATATTTGAATGTCTGTGATATTAATTGTTTAATTGACAAGTGCATTTGGCTGTGCCCAGGTAACAAATTCAACTGACGTCAGAGAAGGTAAAAAGGGAAAAATTATCCAATTTAAGCATGTTTTGACAAATGACCAAGTTAGCTAAGGCCTAATTAAATATATTTATGTGTGGTTCCCATAACCCGACGGACCTTACTGGAAAGGCCCGAGTCTCAACCATAAGCAAGTTCCATGGAAATTAAAATTAAAAAAAAAAAGTTTTAAGTCACCCTTCCCTAACAAATATTGATGGACTCTGGCTTGAAGATTTTATCCAGAAAGTGGCCGTCGTGTGCCGTTATTTTGCAGTGAAGTCAGCTGACAACTCAAACACAGTAGCTAATTTCAACTCGTCTCCAGTGGAGGGTAACTTGGGCCGGGGAAGAAACATAGCTGCATAGCCGCGGTTGTTTGGTGAAACAGCCTTGCCCAAGCCCCCCCTTGAAAGAATTTATCAAGAAAGCTGTGGTCATTATTTTGCAGTAAAGTCAACTCAGCGCAGCATTTTATTTCAGCTTGTCTGGAGGGTTAACTTGGGCGGGGAAACAGCATAAGAACACAAAGTTCAATACGGCATACGCATGGTTGTTCGGTAAAACAGCAACGGCCATTGCCGCGCTTGTTCGTTGATCGTTATCGTAACATTCCGCCATGTTGCAGGTGTCCGTTCTCTGAGTTACCAAGGCAAACGGACGTTAAAGTACTTTTATAACATGACTTGCTATTTTAACTTTAATCTGCCCGCTCGGTTGTGTCTGCAGCAGTCATCATCGTTAGCAACATATCTAAATGTGACACAATACACCTTGAACGAGCACGTAGTGGGCGCCATTTTGAACATTGCGCAAATGCCGCACAAAAATACATTTGATTTGGATATCAAAGTGAATCGCGGCCACAGTATATATCATATCATTATTGATGCTCTGGAACATTTGCAAAATATGTACTTTTGGTTACATATAGTATACCCCCTTCCCCCAGAAAGTCCAAATACTGTCCTCATTTATTACAAACCATTGGGTGTGGAATTCACAATTTTCAAAATGGCATCCATATGGGTTAGTCCCGATTAAATATTTTGAAGAGGTAGTTTCCAAAATATGTGTGATTGATGTTAAGGGAAGGTTAATTGGTCAGATGAATGTAATGTACAATATGTAATAGGACTTTTCCAGAGTGAGCATTACCTGAAAATGTAAATACAATGGCATTCAGTTGTAAGCAGTGGGTCCCAGAATAGGGAGTTTTTTTTATCAGACACTGGAGTCGCCCCGATCTTGCGATTTTAGCACATTTGGCTGAGTTTTTTTGTTTGTTTTTTTTTTTCATTTATCCTCGGGGTGCGACATTTCAATTTTAAGTTTGATTTCCAAGATGTTCAGTTTCTTCACTTCGAAGAAAAAGAACGAAATATAATTTTGAAAAATGTTGAAAGTGTTTTGCAGTTCATATATTATAAAAATCAAAGACCGTTTACCGAATTTAACTTCGCCTTTTTCTTGGAATAACCATTCCTAGGTGGGGTTCCCATCCTATGGTGGCACAAAAGTGCCAACTAAAATATTTTTCTCTCTCCATAAAAATGCGAAGGCGAAAACAAGAAAATAAGAAAACAGAACAGCAAAAACAAGAAAACACGACAGCGAAAACCCTAAAATTCAAAACGCGACGGCGAAAATGCGAAAACACAACCGCGAAAATACGACAGAAATTATGTCGTGTTTTCGCACTCGCATTTTCGTGTTTTCGTGTAAGCGTTTTCTCGTTTTCTTGTTTTACTGTTTTCTTCCTTGGTCGAAAACAAGAAAACACGACAGCAAAAACACTAAAATTCAAAATGAGAAGGCGAAATTGCGAAAACACAAGCGCGAAAACATGACAGAAATTGTGTCGTGTTTTCGCGCTCGCATTGTCGTGTTTTCGCATTAGCGTTTTCTTGTTTTCTTATTTTTGCAATATCGTGCTTTCGCTTGTTTCACTTCCGTTCGACACCTTTCCGTATGTTAGCTAACGGAATTAATCTACTGAATACTTTAACTTTTTTTGGTTTATACTTGTATTTTACAAATGAATTCAAAGGAAATGTGTGGACGCACCATGAAATAACCCCGCTTGATTGGTGCCCCTGTTGTAACGGGGTAGTTTTCCAAATTCATTGTTCTTGTTGTTATTATCATATCTCGTTGTTGTTGTTGTTGTTGTTGTTGTTATTATTATCTTTATTACCATTATTATTATTACTATATCTTGCACTGCTTTGCGGACGGTCATGATACCAAGATCGAGCGAACAGGTAAAACTGGTATTCGAAAGCACATTTTAATACATGTTGCATAAATGATAATATTTACGGTAAATATTAGACTTTGATCCTTGACCTAAACTCTGTACACATGCCAACAAGCATATAAGTAAACAAACAAATAAACTTAAAGCCAGTCATGTCTGAGGAAATTGATGCTGAGTCATGGAAATCCTGGTGACAAAATTATCAGCGCCAAGGACCAAGAGGACAAGTCCTTCACAGGTAGTGTTCGTGTGGAAAAATAATCGAATAATCGTTCGGTGAAAAAATGGGTCTTTAATGCAGTGTTTTGACATAAAAGTTATAATATCCACCCCCAAACATGTCATGTCATATGAAAAAAAAAAAAAAAAACAAACAAAACAAAAACAAAAACCAAAAAACAAAAAAACAAAAAAAACAAAAAAAAAAACCAAAAAAAAAAAACACAAAAAAACCAAAAAAAAAAAACCAAAAAAAAAAAAAACCAAAAAAAAAAACAAAAAAAAAAAAACAAAAAAAAAAAAAAACAAAAAAAAAAACCAAAAAAAAAAAAAAAAAACCAAAAAAAAAAAAAAAAAAAAAACCAAAAAAAAAAAAAAAAAAAGAAAAAACCAAAAAAAAAAAAAACAACCCAAAGGCATTCACTATTTGTTGCTGGAACAAGGTATGCATGATGCACCGAAACGTGTCCACGAGTTTCACTGGCATAAGTCCCAGAACTCCGGTTCGGTGGTTGATCACTAAAAAAAATTGCTATATAATAGTTTTCAATGTAATACATAATTGAGCTCTTTATGGCAGATTTTTTTCTTTTCTACACGATAAAGTCCACCAAGCATGTTTTGAGCTACATTTCTGCATGTGATTAAAGTGCATGCTCTTATATGCATCTATCATCGAGCAAAATATTAAATCAATTATTGGTATCATATCAATGAAGCTTGTAAAGCATTCACGATTTATATATGTTTAAGGAATTTAAAGAACGGAATTAAGCATAATTGAGGTGGCTGTGCATGATCAAACTTGCTTCCATATTGGACATCGCTTTTTAAATTCTACTGATGAAGCATTTAACTTACCAACTGAGTATCTTTTATCTGATTTTGCTTCATCGGAATTTTGGGGGGGTTGAAACCCTAGCAGGAGACCACAATATTAAGAGATATGTCACTCCAAAGAATGCACATGGAGATCTACACGGAAACCAACCCACATTCAACTGCCAAACTACAGCTTACACCATGTGTGCTGCCCAAAACCTGTACAGAAAAAGTACAATACATCATGAAAAATTACGATATCACGTTTGTTTCAACAGGTAAATATAAATTTCTACCATAGAGCTGTGACTCATGTCTTTTCTTTTTCGTAGTCTGTCTGCAAAGTGGCTCTGTGCACTGCTTTCCCGTTGCCATTAGGTAGATTGGTCATGTATAATTTTGAGTCGTGTAGTGATAGTGTGACCTGTGTTGGGCTTAGCAAATGAAGAGCTGCAATACTGCTCGCAAGTTTCGGTTTTGTGTCGCGATCAGTTTATTGCAGATCTTCATTTGTAAGCCAACACTGGTTACATATCACTACAGAATAAAATTATACATTAGGCCCAATTACATAAATGGCAAAACCCGGGGAAAGCATGACAGTTGTATGGTCCCCTTTATCACGAGAAAGACCAAAATTTGCAGAAGAACCAGTGAAATAGGATTGGCATATAATTAACACTCCTGATAACCTTACATACCAGCACCCAAGCCAAAGCCACGAGGACTGAACTGTGCCTTAATTGCCCCATCCCTTTTCCAATTCCGTTTTGAGGGAATTGGAAACTTTCTTGTCTGCAAAACAGACTTACTTTGCGTTATTGTTAAATGGAGCCTGAAGTGCGTGTCGCACTGTCAGATCAATTATGTAAGTAAACACAGTTCGCCTTGGCTGGCAAGAAACAATTACCCATGCGTCCAAGCTGTAACATCATCACCTCGGTCATGGTGTACTATTAACCTCTGTGTCTAATCTAGGAAACGGATAGACTTATTTATTCATATGTGACAATGCCCAGTATTATCACTGATACAACGTTGAAACTAATGGATTTTCAACACATATAAGGCTTTCTGTGTGTGTGTGTGTTTTTTCAGTTTTTAAAATTCTAGTATATGCTGGGATTGATGTTTGTTTATCATTAACAGGACACTTGTCTTAGTCGTCACCTCGTCATGATCATGATCTATGAAGACCGCCCATCTGGACCCCTCATCTGGTATAGTGTATGCAGCATGGAACGTGCATACAAAATGACACCTCTCTTTCTCTTCGTCTGACTTTGATATGGTTTATTTCTCTAAAGGAGGAGGGGGATAAAAAGAGGATTTAAAAAGAAGTCGGAGGCTAATTAAAGTGTGTGTGTCAACACACTTTTCTGTTTTTCCTCGAGTTCTTTATTAAAGTGTGTGTCAACACACACTTTTTTGTTTTTCCTGAAATTCTTTCTTTCTTTCTTTCTTTCTTTCTTTCTTTCTTTCTTTCTTTCTTTCTTTCTTTCTTTCTTTCTTTCTTTCTTTCTTTCTTTCTTCTTTACCAGCAAATTTGTCCGACACTTTTCTCAAACACTATTATAAATAGAAACTCCAAACTTGGCATGATTGTATCTCCATACAAGGAGTTTGACCGTTTTATACAAAGGAATGAAGATGTTAAAAATTATGCAAATTAGAGGCATTTGAAATTTTAAATCTTATATATCTTCAAAAGTATAATAGATAGAGATGTGATTCCAACTTCTAGTAGGGGGTTATTGGCCATTGCGCATCTAATGAATTTAAAACAAACGTTGTAGCAATTTAAATTATGCTTATTAACATCATTTGAAATTTTAAAACTTGAATATCTTCAAAACTATTATAGAGAGGGATGTCATTCCAACTTCTACTAAGGGGTTGTTAACCATTGCGCATGTAATGAAACTTAAACAAAAGTTGTAGCAATTTAAATTATGCTAATTAGCAGTATTCGAAATTTTCAATCTTGAATATCTTCAACACTTTAATAGATATAGATGCCATTCCAACTTCTACTCCTGTGTTATGAAATAGTTGTACATAGCCACACCAATATGCTTTGAAGACACACACACTGATTTGCTATGCAGCAAATCATCTTTCCTAGTTACGAACTGTCTTTGCTTACATAATTGATCTGACAGTGCGACACGCACTTCAATCGCCATTGAACAATAACGCAAAGTAAGTCTGTTTTGCAGACAAGAAAGTTTCCAATTCCCTCAAAACGGAATTGGAAAAGTGATGGGGCAATTAAGGCAGAGTTCAGTCCTCTGTGGCTTTGGCCCCGTTACAACAGGGGCACCAATCAAGCGGGGTTATTTCATGGTGCGTCCACACATTTCCTTTGAATTCATTTGTAAAATACAAGTATAAACCAAAAAAAGTTAAAGTATTCAGTAGATTAATTCCGTTAGCTAACATACGGGAAGGTGTCAAACGGAAGTGAAACAAGCGAAAGCACGATATTGCGAAAAAAAGAAAACAAGAAAACGCTAATGCGAAAACACGACAATGCGAGTGCGAAAACACGACATAATTTCTGTCGTGTTTTCGCGCTTGTGTTTTCGCATTTTCGCCTTCTCATTTTGAATTTTAGTGTTTTCGCTGTCGTGTTTTCTTGTTTTCGACCAAGGAAGAAAACAGTAAAACAAGAAAACGAGAAAACGCTAACACGAAAACACGAAAATGCGAGTGCGAAAACACGACATAATTTCTGTCGTGTTTTCGCGCTTGTGTTTTCGCATTTTCGCCGTCGCGTTTTGAATTTTAGGGTTTTCGCTGTCGTGTTTTCTTGTTTTCGCCTTCGCATTTTTATGGAGAGAGAAAAATATTTTAGTTGGCACTTTTGTGCCACCATACCTTTTTCTTGGAATAACCATTCCTGGTTGGGGTTCCCATCCTATTATCCTTTCTGAGACTTTTATTGATGTTGACCATTTGCCTCTGAAACAATACTGTTCGCTCAAGTTGAGCTGACAGTTGTAAAATATGGCGTAAACATCATCCATGAACATTTGGCGAGGCTGCCAATCAAGTATTGGACAATGACATGGATAAAGCAGCCTTTGAAGTGCGGAAACCTTTCTTTGAGGTTTATCCGTCCCGCCGCGACAGCAACAATCTGGTTTCAAAGCGTGACGTCCTGGAGGTGGGCCTTTGGAGTCCTGTGACCTCAAGGCTGGCAACGACAGTTCACAGCCGAGTTTGAGAACACATCAAAGATGGTTCACTTGGTCAGTTTTGTTCCTGTCCTGTGGTTGAGGGTTTTTCGTCATTAGCTGCGGCATTGGAAATTGTTCGTAGACATTGTGCAGATGGATCTATCCGGTTGAAATTGGAAAGCTTTATGACGGTGTCGCTTTAGAAGGATACAAATTTGACTATGCGTCCATGGGTTAGGCCTAATTGACAGTTAGTTTCAATATCAATGTCGTAGAGTCCAAATATTTATTACACAGAGCGGACAAGTATGTTCACCGACCTGCTCTTTACCTGAGGGAGGCTGTAATAGAAAATGTAAATAGCATTAATTTTCTTGGGATGAGTATATCCGATGATCTTTTAGCTAAGTCCCACCCTGATCTCGCATTAACAATTTCAGGCGGTCTTTTCATGATTTATCAAAAGTTGGTTTAAAATTTCTTGACTCCTTACGACTTAATCGTATTTATGGAAAACGATCTGCGTTCCTACTTTGGTTTACGGTGCTGACGTACTGCTGCTTAGGGGTACTCAACTTGAGCAACTAAACTCTGTTAAAGGTGGCTTATTACAAGAATTAATAATTGGGTTAAAAATCCTGCCAATCTAAGCTACTCCAGCCAATGAATATTCGGCCAGTTTCACATATACTGAACCTGAAGGCGGTACAGTTTTTTCTATTCGGGTCTTAATTTGTCTTAGAAATTGTCATAATTTTATGTTTGTGTCGCTGCTTACTCGTGCTTTCAAACAACCTGCACAATCTCTGGTAGACGCGTAGCTGTTCGGGTCGGGTGCGTGAGATGGCTGCATCGCCCACTTATTTTTCTGTGGCTTTCTGGCCTGATGCTTTCTAGTTCGGGTGGGGCGACCCTGCAAGGGCTTGTTTCGTGATTACAAACACCGAGCGGAGCGAGGTGACCCGCGGTCTCTGTTTAGAGATAGAAGGGAGGCAACTAGAATAATATACACAAAATAGTTTAATATCGCATTCACCTTAACAAAATGTACTAAACAGAAATTATTTTTCTACTGATCGATATTGTGAAACGATCCCTGTGTCGTACATATATTGGATCCTCATGCAATCAAACGCGCTTGAATTGTATCAAGATCCAAAGTGGCATTTTGCCCTGCCCAACAATAATGCTATTCCGTGACATAGATCCCTTGTTGAAGTTCGTAATTCCACTTTATCTACACATACAGCTTCACCGATATGTGTCCCATGCATAGGTTCGACGTTTGAATACACAAAACTGGTCTCTAAATATTCTGAACGCATATAATCCCTTAATCTCTTAACAGCAAAATGTTAAACGGCAAGGTCATTTGGACCTTTGAATGTTTCATTTAGTTTTAACTTGGTCAATTTTCATCCAATGTTAACCACGTTGGACTTTATTTGCATGTATTGTAACACTCACATTTTTGTAATATTTACACGTATGACCTCTAATAGTCAAAGGTCAAGGTTATTTGGCCCTTTGAAAGTTCCATCTAGCCATAACTTGGTCAATGTTCATCTGATTTGGTTCGTGATGGGCTTAAATTGTAGATGTTGTTACACTTACATTTTGTTAGTTACATGTAACCTCTAAATGTCAAAGGTCAAGGACATTTGGACCTCTGAAATTTTCATTAAGCCATAACTTAGTCAATTTTCATCCAATTTCAGTCATGTCAGGCTCAAATTGTAGATATTGTAACACTGTTCATTTTTGTAATATACATTTAACCTCTAGATGTCAAAGGCCAATGTCATTTGGACCTTTCAAATTTTCATCTAGCCATATTTACAACTTTTAAAGGCACAGACAGATTTGCTTTCAAGCAAATTTTTTTTCTAGTTATTTAGTTGGGCTTATTGGTTCCTGTGTGACACAATAGCTACAACGACTTCAGATCCCTTGTGTCTCGTATCGTCTTGTGTTATCTGTACCATTTGTTGCAAAAGGGATTTGATACTGAGCATATATCCTTTCATTTAAATTGTTTTACAGTACTATGCCGAAAATAACTAAGTAATCTATTGCATAACAGTAAGTCAACCTCTCGTTGCTAGATATCATTAGGCTCCCTATTAAACCCTCTTTGGCATATGGGTTCATGACGTTAGCCAGAGACAGTATGCATATACGCTGAACTTTGTAGTTTCCTGTTCTTGCTTACATTTTCTTAATAATGGTTAGTTGTCAACAGGCCTGTTGTGTGGGTGTGGACCGCTTTAGTTCAGAGCCCATCTGTACAACAAGTATTGGGCTATTGGCTAATGTTGTGAAACAAATGTTTTTATAAATGCACGTAATTTGTTATCCCTGATTCACAGGCTCAGTGAAGGGGTCCGGATGTGACTGTCCTTCCTCCCCCCCCCCCCCCCCCAGCGTGTGTGGAATCTCTCGCTCGCATATCCTTAAGTGTCAGCATGGAAATCTTGTTAAACGTTCGGCGAAACAATTGATCCATGAACAAAAGCTCTCTATAATTTACTGTAACAAGATGATACCTCCCCGATGGAAAAAATCTAGCAGAAGCCTACTTCCAAAACACAAGGAATATGATAACGCTGGCCGACACTGCTTCTGTTCTTTTTCATTCTCAAGTTACTATCAGCGCGTGAGGCATCAATGGCTGGAAAGAGGACTGTATTTTGAAGAGTATGATAATACAAGTCCATTGATTTGTGATGTCGAATGACGAACACACAGACAAAATTAAAAAAAAAAAAAAAAAAAAGGTAAATTTATACTTGCACACCGAGCAGGTAACTTTGCATCTATTAAATGCACCTGGGATCCATGCTTTTGTGTTGTAAATGTTATGTATCTTTTCCAGAAAATATTGTCTTTGTATAATGTACTGGTTACAAGAAATAACAAAGTGATTTGCATGTTCAATATTTTGACAGACAGAACAATGTCTTTGGTTTACAGAAACTTGCGGTGGTGCTCTGTCTACCAATTTCTAAATATAAGTTGTGTGCATTTATACGTAACCTAGTAATATTTTTCCGAATGTATAATTTTTTTATTAACTCTAAATACCGTTCAAGTTTCAAGTCAGTTTTGAATAATTTGTAGGTCCCTAATTTAGAATCGTCAGTTTGCAGCATAATTTCTTGTTTTCATTGATTTTATAATATTCGATTATTTGTTTCTTAAAGAGAGAGGACGGAACATCGTCGTAATACATTTCATGATCATTCCAAAGTTCTTGTAAGCCTACTGCATGCAAAGCATCTTTAAGTGACTTAAGCCAACAGATTTATTTGTTTCAGACAACTCAATATGACATTTGTATGGATTGAATTGATGAATTCTGATCCATACTCATAATTCGAAGCCAACTTTACAGCCACGTGTCATTACTTTTAGTGATAAAGGAGTTTACGGCTATATTACTTGCTTTGCGATAAACACCAGGACAGAACGTCAGAAATCGTTTTTCAATTTCGTGTGTTTTAGAATTTTGCGGATAAAACTGAGGCAGTTTTTAGTATTTCCTGTACAAAATTGAGAAACTTAGCTATTCTGTTGGCAGAATTGTACTAGTATAATCTGTAGCCTATTTCTGTAACAAAACTGTTATACTCGTAAAATTGTGTGCACGAATTCAAGTAAGCTATGGATTTTGTAGAATGTTTTTCCAATTTCGTGCGCAAAATTGGAACGTATATGGATTACGTGACATGTTTTCCGATTTTGTGCACAACATTTGATCAAAAAAAGTATTGTGCGGACATAATTGGCTAGCTTTAAGATTTTGTGGACGAAATTGGTAAATTTAAGGATTCTGTGGATAGAATTTGTAAACGTAACGATGTTGTGGACGAAATCGATATATTTAGCAATTCCATAGATCCCAATTTTAATTTTGTGGATGAAATGCTTACCCTTTTGTGCACTAAATTCATAATATTATATTTCGCACAAAAAATCGTTAAATTATTACAATTCCGTGCACAGAATTCAACAAGCTTGTTTAAATTTTGTGAAATGATTAAATTTTTTCTTCTAGTTTCGTCCACAAAATCGTAAGAGTAGTTTTATTTCGTGACATGACTTCGATTACATTTTTTTTTACAATTGTGTGAATCTCGTTGTGATTCCGTCCACGAAAAGGATAGGTAGTATGATTTCGTGCACGAAAGGAATGATCTTACACTTGGCACCCCATACATGATCTGCCACCAAACTGACTAGTGCACTTTAATGGAATAAATATATATCATACCCAGATAGCATTGTATGAGAAACATCATATACCCCATTGCACTGTGATGCTGCGTCTCATGCCTATAGTATGCATATGTACAGGCGTGTTCTAAAACTCTTCATATGGCAGGTGGCAAAAACGGAAGAATCATTACGTTGCATTGAATAGTAGTATCCATGATTACACAAAGGTTTAAAACGCTTAAAACAGTCCGTTCAGCGTCATATCATTTTCATTGTAAAAATTTAGCAGACGATCACGGATTGAGCTGTGGTGGTGCAGATCACGGTTACCTGATCTCCTGGCTCTGATGCGATGGTGTCATTATTGTGGATGTGTGGTCATCTAAAATATGTAGATACAGATGGAGAAGGTCAAGGTCACAAAATTGGCGTAATGAAAATTTTAGTTAGTGTTGCTTATATGTGCATGTCTACATATATTTACATTAATGCTCGTGATTCGCATTTGCAATGACGTTCCATTGTAAATTTATAATAAATTTGCGTTTGAATTCACAGCTGTCACGGTATGCAAGAGGCGCTTTATACAGTAGTCTGTCATGACTGCCTGGTCTGCGCATTGACACTGATTAATATGCATACATTTAATGGTGAATGCTGTATTTTTCGGCAAATATTGCCAAGGACGCAGTAACAACGTCGGCTCCGATCCCTGCTCAGCAAGATGTCACAGTCTCTTACAGGCTTCATAGATGAATTGGTGAAGGCCCACAATGCTTATCGCAGAAAGCATAGAGTGCCAGATCTTGCACACAATACGGAAATCAGTGTACTGTCTCAAAGATGGGCAAACCACCTGGCAACGACATGTTCACTGCAGCATAGCAGTCATACATACAAAGGAGCAAAGATGGGGGAAAACGTGGCCACGAAGTCCACTCAACCCGGTCAAGATTACACAGGTACGATTCCCGTAATGTTTGCTTCATTTGAACAAAATTGTTGCGTCTGAGCGCTGTCCCTCTGCAAACAACATGATATTGCAGTGTTTATTTCGTTCAAAAACGCACGTTCGAAAAATGCCAGCAATGGAATGAGAACAATATCAAACAGTTTCTATTTTAGGAACATAATTTCAATACAAGGGCCAAACATCAGCTGGCTGCTTGGTATTAAACATATTACAACAGAATCCCACGCTACTGAATTGTGTTGATATTCTGAGAAAATCAATAATGACAGCACACGAGGAAATATTGTCATTTAACCCATGATGTGCAGCTTCAAATGGGCTGAAAACCGATTGCAATGTGTCTTCTGCTTGTACAATAAACGCTCGTTCTTATTTAACATCTTAAAAAAACCCGTTAAAATAAGACAAGAAAGCATGTTTTATAATGATGCTGCTGCTGCTGCTGCTGATGATGATGATGTTCTTCATCATCATCTTCTTCTTCTTCTTCTTCTTCTTCTTCTTCTTCTTCATCATCATCATCATCATCATCATCATCATCATCATCATCATCATCGTGCTTCCGGTCATAAACACATTTACATAGTCCAATAGCAGCAGCCATTCAAATATTGTCTCAGGGACATCCAGTTCCAAACCTGAGCAGCAAAGAAATGGGTACTTTTTGCTGCAGAACAGATCTCGTACATTGAAATTTTTCAAAATCTGTTTTAGGAATTGACGATCAGATGTTATTAAGGTCTCTTGTGTACGTTTCAAATTGTATCCACATAATAAAGAAAAAATACATCAAAGAGGAAAAACTATCGCTTAACAATTAGAAAACTCAATGAACAGACTCAATTTTGCAGTATAAGATACTCACGAATGTATTAATTGACGGACATAACATGGAAAGATGAAAAACCGGCCATGCCAAAAGCGTGAGCCTCCGTTGAACTTGGTGGCGCACGAGACGGAACAGCAGTTAGATCACATGGCGTGGTATTTAGCTCTTGTTCATCAGCTTATATTGACAGGTAGCTTTAAATTTCACGTACCGCTAACTACAACTAGATAAAACCCGCTTATTCTTATAATATCACAATTATGATAATACGAAATCACAAAACATGTCCCGTAGGTCACGAGAAATAATGCCCTTACATAATATTTGAGAGCACAATATACTGCTAATAAACATCACATTTTCAGTCTGGTCCAGTTGCTTAGGAAAATACCGTTACTTAAGTAAATTCAATGTGAATTAAGTATTTATACGATGAAGTTTTAAATAAATAACTTTATGATCTGATAGCACTTATTCTGTTAAAGCTTTGTTGTACGATGTCAGTGCTTTAT
Organism: Hermodice carunculata; assembly: GCA_964020975.1. Lineage (NCBI taxonomy): Eukaryota > Metazoa > Annelida > Polychaeta > Eunicida > Amphinomidae > Hermodice > Hermodice carunculata. Next base: position 75,943,514 of record OZ026617.1, read on the forward strand.
TTTTGCATCTTATGTATATATATAAATATATATATATATATATATATATATATATATATATATATATATATATATATATGTGTGTGTGTGTGTGTGTGTGTGTGTGTGTGTGTGTATGCGTGCGCGCAATCAGTATCTTCACGTTACGACATGCTTAAAAAAGTTGATATCGGAAGTGTTGTTACCTAAAAAAAACTGAGTGAAAGAAATTTCTGGTGAACTGCTGCAAAGTTTTATTGTTTTACACGCAAATTAACATCTTAGATTGTTATATACGTACATTTCGCAGAGAGAGAGAGAGAGAGAGAGAGAGAGAGAGAGAGAGAGAGAGAGAGAGAGAGAGAGAGAGAGAGAGAGAGAGAGAGAGAGAGAGAGAGAGAGGAGCGCTTAAAAATGCGAACAGCGTAGAAAATTTCTGCAAATAAAATTTTACCTACAAAATGGTTAATGTTCTAACTTTTTCGCCAATATTATTTCTCTACGTGCTCTGAAAGCGATATGTTATATGCGTTTGTGCAATTTTTAGGCAAAGAAGTTGCAGACCAATGGTACAAAGAAGTCGAGAATTATAATTGGAGAAGCACTTCGTTTCAGTCAGGTGAGTTTATGACATGTAAACCTCTTATCATCATCATCATCATCATCATCATCATCATCATCATCATCATCATCATCATCATCATCATCATCATCATCATCATCATCATCATCATCATCATGATGAAATGAGCTTCTATGTACATGAAACTCATCTTCTCATATGCGTAGCCATACTGCTACTGCAATATTACAGTTTGAAAACAATATAAATGAATATTGTATGTTCGGAACGAGCAGGACTCAAACCTGCAATCTTTGGCACCAGTCGCCTAGCTGAAATGGAAAACGCACATATCCACTCGACCAAATCCCCATTCTTTTAAAACAATGGTTCAATGGAGGTAGTTATGTGCGACTGCCATATCAACACGGTTATGCAGTATACTTACCGAGTCGCTATTTATTTCTAGAATCTGGGACGTAAATCCACCAGCATAAATAAATAAATAAATAAATAAATAAATAAATAAATAAATAAATAAATAAATAAATAAATAAATAAATGAATAAGTAAGTAAGTAAGTAAGTAAGTACATAAATAAATAAATAAATAAATAAATAAATAAATAAATAAATAAATAAATAAATAAATCTTGTCTCCTGCAATCACCGAAAAGTCGAAAATTCAATGTATAAAAGACGAGCAAATGGTGTAGTCACCTTAATAAAATTGGGCATTTTCATTTCTTTTAATAAAAAAAACAGAGAAACCCCCCAAAATTGAAGAGCTTTTCAATAAAAACGAAGCGATGTGAAACGTGTTTTGTTATTAACATTTTAAAATATCGACTGTATGATGTATGAACAATCTGCGAGCCATGACAAAATATGTGGCCTGATGTATTGATATAAAACACATGCAAAGACATATCGACATGCTGATAACTGTGACATTTGAAAGCATGACGATGAATAAGATCTACGAACGTCGCAAAAATTCAAGTGTAACGAAAATGTACTGTTGTGGTATAGTTACGAGTTCCAAATTTATTAAAATAATTAGGATAAATAACGTCTTAAAGAGTTTGTAAATAGAAAATTTGTAATAGTAGTAGTAGTAGTAGTAGTAGTAGTAGTAGTAGTAGTAGTAGTAGTAGTAGTAGTAGTAGTAGTAGTAGTAGTAGTAGTAGTAGTAGTAGTAGTAGTAGTAGTAGTAGTAGTAGTAGTTTACCCTCCCCCAAGTGAATAAACAGAAGACACGAGTCAGCAATCAGAGCAAGCGATATTCCATGGAGGGAAGTTAATATGTTATGCTTTGGAGCACAATTACATTTGAAACAGTGATAGATAACTAAGCATCATTTAAACTGTTTCTTATTCTGTATACAGGTACAGGACATTTCACACAGGTCGTGTGGCGAGCGAGTCAAGAAATCGGTGTTGGTAAAGCAAGGAGTAAGGACGGTCGCATATTCGTGGTAGCAAACTACTACCCACCTGGAAATATGATGGGACAGTTTGCAGAAAATGTCTTGAAGGCATAAAATGGTGCAACTTATATACATCAGCGAACAACAGACTTTTATATTTTAGATACATATGGCAAATGTTTAGCCGTCAGACATGGTCAGTTACGACAGGCCAAGGCTATGGGCGGAATTCTGGAAATTAACACAATTGCAGGGAATACTGTAATTCCTGCTTATATAGCATTGGCCTGATATTAGTTCATACACGAACATTCCAGGTAGCCTTATGTATATCATACATACATGCATGGAGACATAACTGTAGCGTTAACATGAACACACACGTGTGAATGTATGTATGTATGTGTGCATGTATGTATGTATGTATGTATGTATGTATGTATGTATGTATGTATGTATGTATGTATGTATGTATGGAGAGAGAGAGAAAGAGAGAGAGACAGACAGACAGACAGACAGAGAAACAAGTTG
>OZ026617.1:75946214-76133214 GCA_964020975.1 Hermodice carunculata
CTCGATCAAATCCCCATTCTTTTAAAACAATGGTTCAATGGAGGTAGTTATGTGCAACTGCCATATCAACACGGTTATGCAGTATACTTACCGAGTCGCTATTTATTTCTAGAATCGGGGACGTAAATCCACCAGCATAAATAAATAAATGAATAAATAAATAAATAAATAAATAAATAAATAAATAAATAAATAAATAAATAAATAAATAAATAAATAAATGAATGAATGAATGAATGAATGAATGAATGAATGAATGAATAAATAAATAAATAAATAAAAAAAATAAATGAATAAGTAAGTAAGTAAGTAAGTAAGTAAATAAATAAATAAATAAATAAATAAATAAATAAATAAATAAATAAATAAATAAATAAATAAATCTTGTCTCCTGCAATCACCGAAAAGTCGAAAATTCAATGTATAAAAGACGAGCAAAATGGTGTAGTCACCTTAATAAAATTGGGCATTTTCATTTTTTTTAATAAAAAAACAGAGAAACCCCCAAAATTGAAGACCTTTTCAATAAATACGAAGCGATGTGAAACGTGTTTTGTTATTAACATTTTAAAATATCGATTGTATGATGTATGAACAATCTGCGAGCCATGACAAAATATGTGGCCTGATGTATTGATATAAAACACATGCAAAGACATATCGACATGCTGATAACTGTGACATTTGAAAGCATGACGATGAATAAGATCTACGAACGTCGCAAAAATTCAAGTGTAACGAAAATGTACTGTTGTGGTATGGTTACGAGTTCCAAATTTATTAAAATAATTAGGATAAATAACGTCTTAAAGAGTTTGTAAATAGAAAATTTGTAATAGTAGTAGTAGAAGTAGTAGTAGTAGTAGTAGTAGTAGTAGTAGTAGTAGTAGTAGTAGTAGTAGTAGTAGTAGTAGTAGTAGTAGTAGTAGTAGTAGTAGTAGTAGTAGTAGTAGTAGTAGTTTACCCTCCCCCCAAGTGAATAAACAGAAGACACGAGTCAGCCATCAGAGCAAGCGATATTCCATGGAGGGAAGTTAATATGTTATGCTTTGGAGCACAATAACATTTGAAAGAGTGAGAGATAACAAAGCATCATTTAAACTGTTTCTTATTCTGTATACAGGTACAGGACATTTCACACAGGTCGTGTGGCGAGCGAGTCAAGAAATCGGTGTTGGTAAAGCAAGGAGTAAGGACGGTCGCATATTCGTAGTAGCAAACTACTACCCACCTGGAAATATGATGGGACAGTTTGCAGAAAATGTCTTGAAGGCATAAAATGGTGCAACTTATAAACATCAGCGAACAACAGACTTTTATATTTTAGATACATATGGCAAATGTTTAGCCGTCAGACATGGTCAGTTACGACAGGCCAAGGCTATGGGTGGAATTCTGGAAATTAACACAATTGCAGGGAATACTGTAATTCCTGCTTATATAGCATTGGCCTGATATTAGTTCATACACGAACATTCCAGGTAGCCTCATGTATATCATACATTCATGCATGGAGACATAACTGTAACGTTAACATGAACACACACACGTGTGAATGTATGTATGTGTGCATGTATGTATGTATGTATGTATGTATGTATGTATGTATGTATGTATGGAGAGAGAGAAAGAGAGAGAGAGACAGACAGACAGACAGACAGAGAAACAAGTTGGAGATAATACAATTATGTACAATGTATCGACATCTAGTGAGATGGTGATGTGCTTGAGATTTTCTCCGAAAACGGACTTGAATGACATTTGAAACCTCGAGGAAGTTCAAGAATTATGTTGTGTTCACTGGAGTACCAGCGGTCACAAGAAAACTCAAGCATTATGATGAACTCATTGGAGTGCTCCCTATCATACAAAAAAAAAATTAACAGTGCCCAGACTTGCCATATTGAAGAAGTAATTACTGTCCAATACTGATATTATCTATTGTATCAGTTGTCCAGTGTGGATATTAGTACAGACTTTGTGCAGGAAACGTTTCCATCAGGGTCAATACAACTTTGCACATATATATATATATATATATATATATATATATATATATATATATATATATATATATATATATATATATATATATATATATATATATATATATATATATATATATATATATATATTATATATGTATATACATAAATATATATACATATATGACGATATATACATACGACACGATATGTTATAGGCAATTGTTCAACGGAGGGTAGTGTTTTTTGTATTTGTTATCAGACATATAAATTTTCAGTATTGTTAACACATTTATTTATCCTGGTTAGCCCTATAGTAAAATGAATGACTAATATAACGGGTTCTCCAGCCATAGCAGTACTAATGTAAGGTTGTGAATACCATGATCAACGTTCTCTATGCCTCTCAATTACTGTTAAGTTATGTGACGTGCCTGCACAAAATGAACGCCTTTACACAAACTATCTTACTCATGATCATGAGCAAGTTTGATCACACAAGTATCCTTACACGTACAATAACGGGTGCCATGTCTTGTCGCATATGTATCCATGCATCATTGATGAAGAATAACGGGTAGCATGTCTTTTGACACGTTTGCATACATGTACAATGACGGGTAGCAGGTCTTGTCACGTGTTTTCATAGATGTTCTATAACGGGTAGCATGTCTAGTAACCCTTTTAAACTCTTGCATGTACAATGACGGATAACATGTCTGATCACACGTTCATTGTGATAGAAACTGAGCAATGTTAAGAACCATCTACTATCCTAAAGAAGAGTTGATGCCAAGTTTTTACAGGGACTTAAATTAGCAATTATGTGAAGTAAGTTATTATGTATTTACTAACGATATATACGCACTGTTTTACATAAGTTACGATGATATTAAATAATAAGGCATTGATAGGTCAAGGTTCCTATTTCTGAAAATATTTGCATTTGTAATATTAATCTTGCCATCGTGGTATCGATTGGTGGTGACAAGAAATCAACATTGGATTTTTTGCTTTTTTTCCCATTGGTACCGATTTTCACGTTACTGTATAATTAATGGCATCTACTTTTAATGGCTTTGGAACTTTTGATAATAGTGATCCGTGACTTTCCACATAATGTCAACACATAAATACGCACAATATGTGAGAAAGATAATCTGAAAACCTCTAACACTCTAGCAGACTTTATGGACTTGTAGAGTATTATCCCCGTGAAATTGCAAATGAATTGAGCCAAACTACAAGATTTGCGTCTCATGCATCAAGTTCCCATGTGCTTGTGGCTCCATCTGTTTGTGGTATACACTATTGTGATGTGATTAGACATTTACTCATTGTTTCGCTTTCTTTTGCGTGATTTTGTAATAAGCAAGGACGGGGATTCCTGTTATTTCGTTTTTACACAGCAAGTTTGCCAATCTATTTATGTAAAAAGTCGTCCCAAAAATGTCTTGTTCACGAAGGATATGATAAGGTGAAAGTATAGGACACACTAAAAGAAGAAGATTTAATCAAACATACAAGTGAACTATACGCTATTGTATTTCTGATCTGTATATCAGATTTAATATGATAACAATGGTCAAAATGTAACAAATAATCACGGAAAGAGCTCCGAACCTTTTTCCCCTCGGATGTCTAAGCACCTTTGATAATATGACTGCGATATTCACTGTACATCTTGCCCAATAAACAGCCAAACAATACCTCATCCTGATTCTGCCTTAAGATGTTTTAAAATATTAGACCTTCAGTAAGTATGAATGAACATTTGTGCTATGTTATGAAACTGCGATTTTTTTTAATCATAACCCGTAGTCTTTATGTTCAACTGTTGCGTTTATGACGAATTCAAGGAACCGGAGTTCTGCTAGTTCTGCTGAAGAAGGTCATTAACGTAGCGCCCAAAGGGCTAATAATTGTAGAATTTTATGAAATGCACAGAGTCAAGAATTTTCAATTCTTGAGCAAAGTTTTTTAGCGTTTGGTCTTTCAGTTTGCTTTAATTACAGGGATCCCGTTTGAGCTATTACACCATAATTACTGCTTCTAATCATGTAAGTACATGTAGGCAGTGTAGCTTGGCCTAACGAGAAATAAAAAGGAAAATACCGTGTAAGTGGAAATATTCGTGATATATTTTATTGCCCTACTCTTCCGGGATAAAACCATTAGGGAGTAATAATTAGAAGACTGTGACAGTTCTGTGCTCAACTAACCTTACATGCACATGCTAAAATGGTCCTGGGCACTTCCAAATGATATCAGGGGTCATCTCTGTTTAACACCATCATCATTGCTGCTAAAATGAATATATCCCCTTATCGATTTTGACAATTTGTTTCAAAGCAGAAAATGACAGCACCACAACGTAAGAAACAAATTTGGTAGAGATCCGGTTCACCTACTTCCCAGAGTTTCTAAAGGTTCCAACTTGTGGTTTGGGAGAAAAAGTCAAGATAAGTGAAAATGCACAGGAATCCTTGATGAGGTACAAAAATGATCACAGCACCACCTGTTGAACAAATTAGGATCTAGAGGTCAACCAAAGAGTTCCTATATTATTTTAAAGCAACTAGCTTGGCAAATTCAGAGGAAAAGATTTTCAAGATTTTTCTGAAAAAATGAACAAAAAACACCATGAAAAATCGATACGTCATTACAGCGTGGTCATTTGAACAAAATATATCATGTGGTATGACAAGTTTAGCCACCAGATGGCTCTTGGGTGCGACAGATATTGGGGTTCTGGAGTAGCATGGTCTATTGCATGGATCGGGAACCTTTTGTAATAATTCTGTGCACGGTTATACCATACTTAAGCGTATTATGTAGAATTAAAGTACAATTAACAGCTTCCCCGTGCAAATGAAAATATTTTATTTGTGACAAGTATCACAATAGCCAAAGGAGCATATAATTTATTTTACAAAGACCATCAGCAGAGGTTCTAATGGATCATCCCTGGAAGCGTGCTGGACCAAAACCCTACCTGTACAATGTCTTTGTTTTTAAATCATATTATGGACTTACGTTAAGTTCCAGTACAAGTTGAATACGGATAGTTTATATTGGCATTGATAGGCAGTAAACTTGGGAATGCATTCCCCATAAACAGTAACAGGCAAGCTCCGGTTGTGTATTCAGCACATTAACCAGCTTATCCTGTTTGGTTACCCCGGGGGCATACTGCTGCCACTTGTAGATCACAGACCTATGGGTGAGTGGTGCCTTCCATTGTGTCTCTTAGCGGTTAAAAAGATATCATTTTTTTTGTTCAGTAACTTACTGTTATCAGAGACTTTAAAAATGCCCGGTTGCACATGTCCAGATCAGGTCGGGATTACGGTGACTCTGGAGTCAAGCCCTGTCAAATAGGTCTGTTTGCTTGCACATGTCTGGGTTAAACTGAAGCCCTACTATATTCTGTGTAAAACATTCTGGACTGAAAAGGTCAAAAGGACACTTTTCGTATGTCAAATTTTTATTAAAACCCATGTACCAATAGGGCAAAGTATAGCTTAAAAGCATTAGTGATCTACAATTCAAAATATATGTCTAGCTTTGAGTAATTTGCATTCTCAAAAGGCCAATTTAACATGGGAGCGAATGGGAAGATACACACTTGTAGCCACCGAGCAGAGATTAGTGGGTCAGTGCCTGTGATACCATGGTGAATGCAAGAATATTCTTGCTAGGCTTCAGGTAACTTTGACACTTGTTAAAACATGTTTGAAATTAAAGTACTCTCTCCTTTTGTACATTACCTCCTTTAACGTCGGTTCAATTTGTAATCTGGGCAAAGCGGGAGGCACTTACAGAGTATAAACAGGTTTCACAGCAAATGTACATATGTGTCTGCAAGGAAGATCTACGAACAAACGACACCAGCTGGTTATATTGTCAGGCATTTAAGTGACCATAAACATACCAAAAGAGCGTTCTCTCTATATTAGTTTTGAATCTTTTGAAATTTCACTTTTCAATTACTTAATCAGAATAATAAGAAATGGTTTGACTACTTTTTATTATTGTTCATGTGTGCCTTTATCAATGACATAAATGTAGGAAAAATATAACACGTAAACCCGTCAGTTTTGTCCTTATGGAAATTTAAAATTTATAACCTCAAATAATTTTACACATCTTGTATGTTCCTCATCAAATGCACAGGTTCACCTAGATGGTCATAACCTGGTGAAGTTTTGAGTTTCTATGTGATCTCCGACAAAATTTTATTTATTAACAAAGAAAGAAGAAAGAAATAAATTATGGGAAAAGAAAAGACAGTTACATGTGCACGTAGGATCAACGACTACACGCCAACCTTAGGATACAGTATGTCAGGACAAGTATATATTGCATTTGATGCCACGACCTCTGCACATTCAGAAATGAACATGATTAAACTGTACAAGCAGTGTGATAGAAATGTAAAATTAAGAATTTAGCGCAAGAGAGTGATAAAGCTATTCATAACCCAAGTTGTCGGATGCATGGTTTCAGAGGTTCAGGCCACATGGCAAGTACATGTCAACGCCATCTTGTGGGTAGAAAATGAACATTTTCACTCTTTTAGTATGATCATGGTTACAATGTTCACGTAATATAGGGAACACGATGTGTTGATATAAGCTCCAAGTACGTTGAACTATCATCAGAAATTTCACGAAAACTGGCATTTCCAAAGAGTTATTTTTACTTACAAGAATATGTTAAACCAGTATTCAACGATTAGCGTGCTAAACTGAGCAGTGTTCAGTCTCCAGCCAGTTCATCCTTAACTCTTTCCTGTTCCAATACAAGGCCGCAGTCAATAGCTTTCCTTGGGGCGTACCGGGCAAAATGACCCAAACCGCGTCAAACAAAGCTACCTCGGCACAAATTAGGCAAACTTCCAAAAGCGATAGTGATGTGATTGGCATAAATAATATTGTAAAGAATAAATAGATCCCAGTAAAGCAGACGCTGCTTTGGACTTGAGTGCGATGCTTCTCGACTCATCTTGGCAAATCATTCTACGCGACAGCCCAGTTCCTAACTCTTTGTTTTGAAGAGTTACCATCCATAAGTAATCCTTCCATTTTGCGCTGTCAGATACAGGTAGATCTGATTTTGGATTAAGCATAGGGCTTTAGTGTCATTTCATTGTTAGGTCATAAATTTATCCGCGCATCCATATTATAGCATGCACATATTGTAGCGAGTTGTTAAATTTGTGGTTTGTTCTGGTATGATTGCACGATTGTCATTTCAGTCAGCCCATTAGGTGCCACAGTTTGTATCGAGGTCGGTCTGGTACAATTCCGTTCTTCCGTCCATTCATTAATAGCATTGTCCTATGTGAAATCCAGCCTATTTAGGTTAAGTTATTTGCATATCATTATAAGCTCAGGAAGGTCCGACAGGTTTTGTATGGAAAGAATCTTGTTTTACCAGTTTGAGTTGATTGGGGGTGGTTTCCTGGTATATAAGCAGTGGTGCAAGCCGGTTTCGTCCTTGCCCCATAACATCTTGAAGGATTGAGACGCCTATTTCTTGGGACCGGCTCCGGGCAAGCAGCCTACCCATTTTATAATGCTAAGTCTTTGGCATTATTCTACTGTCCACATGTCAACTATATAGTCAAGGTTTCGAAGCTTATTGTAAGTATGGTCGGATATTATTTCGATTTTGATAGTCCGTGAGCTTTGCTGTGCATATTGATAGCAGTTTTGTGAATTATTGAGAGTCAAGACGGGGAAACTGTATTATACGGGCACAGTGAAAATGTGGCCACACGCATAGTACAATATTATAAATACATCATCAAACATACTTAAGAGACCGGTCCAAGATTGTGGCCACAAGTCAAGCCACAAATGTGGCCACTGTGGCCACATTTTAACACCATAAACACAATGCAACATTACTTTAGTTTGACGAAGTTTCCCTATCATGTATGTCCTCTGTGCCGCGCTATCTCTGGGGTTCGCTGCGTGGTATATTCACATTTATTGCGTATTGAGGCGCCTCTTAACATATTGCAGGGTATCCACACATTTTGCGATGGTGATCCCCCAAATTTCTGGCCGTTTCAACTCCTTACTTTCCATTAAACGGCCAGAGACCGCATTTTACTTCAGCAACATTGGCGTCGCGTCCGCCATTTTACATTATCTGCAGACTCCCTCAATGGGACTCTTCACCGCGCATGAATATATATTACATCCATGCAAGTTTTATTATAATGAACCATGATATATAGCGAAGTGTGATTGGTTGATTCGTGGGTATTGTCGCACGTCTTGTTTACGGAAGTGTGGTGCCCACGTGCACAACTTTCTGACAAGTCCCAGTGTACTGTTCACCTTGTCCTGGTCCCTGGTCATTGCCACGTAGCACCACGTGTGGAGCGACTTCAAAGCGGAATCCATTGCTTAGGTCTACCATTGAAAGTCAACTTGACACTTCTATTGTTCCACTACAGCAAAGGTATGGCTTCTCCCCGGTATTTGTTATGGCAGGACATACAAAATATCATTGGAAATACGAGCTTGTGGCCATTCAATATAAGAAGACTCTTTTGGACGAAAAATGTGAAGCATTGGGAAAGAATTCTTTTGGCAACTTTTGTATATGTCAATGGTCTCAATCCTGAGGTATTTATGGAATGCGCCTCCATGGTTGGAATGTGTCGGGATAGAGCTGCACATAATCATTTCACTGCATTGTTTCGAATATTTGAGAGGGGCACAGCTAATTATAGACTTTATGCATACAACATTGCAATGAATCAGTATCAATACCTGGATGGGACACCCAGATTTTATACACATGCTTCAAAGAGGAAATAGACTAATGAGAAACCACTCATAATAATTATGCTTACAGTTTGGTGATTTGACAGACAATAATAAATGCAATTACGGAATAAATATCAATAATTACCACAGATATGTTGTGGTATTTCTAAACCATGCCAACTACTTCACTGAAACCTGCATAACTTATAGGAGTGTATGGCTCTGGGGACAACAGTTTACTTACTTACCTGCAAATGTTACTACGTTCTGACTTATACATACATATATATATATATATATATATATATATATATATATATATATATATATATATATATATATATATATATATATATATATATATATATGTGTGTATATATATATGTGTGTGTGTACATACATATATATGTCAATATTAAGATAATTAAACATTATTTCCAGGTTTAATATGGCCGCGGAAATATTTGGTGTCCCTTATGTTTTTGAAACACATAACCCACTTTATCCGGCAGCAGCCATCATGGAGGGGCCAGACAGAAGCACACTCACACCATTCTGCCCAAGGGGAGTTTATTCAGATTTAAATGAAACGTGCTGGCCCGACTTCTTGTGCATTTCAAACCTCCAAGATCTTCCACGTCACCTCTGTCAGTCCCCTCTAATGGAATTTGTGACTTATTCGGAGCGTGTACAGCTACCTGGGTTTTGTAGGGGCTGTCATTCCCCATACCCGTCCTTGGCTGCATACAAATGTCTGGCCATCGACCATGTGGCCAAAGTGGAACAGTTTCTACATGGGGAAGACAGACAATGGATCCAACTTCAGCATACAAGTCCCACCACCAAGATTTATTACGTCTGGGCATTGAGATACCAAAGACGAATGAGCGGTACATTTGTGCGAAGAAACTTTTTGAACATTCTCATCATTCATCCCTATCACAATTCACATCGCTTTCATCACCAAACATTCAGGTATGTGCCTCAAAATATTGGCACTGGCGCCCTGCTTATTCACATTCTAAATGAAGCAGTTGGCATGCTGGACCAGCACATTATCACCACAACACCCAATCACTGCGACTGTGTGCCATCCACTCCCCCACGACCACCACCTCTCCCCAGGACAACTCAATTCCGAAATGCCTCCACCCAGACAACAAACGCCGTCATATCAAATGAAGATGTAAGCTGCAGTCCTCCAGTGACACACTACACACCAGAGCACAATACCAATGACACCACATCCGATGAAGATTTTGAGGTAGCATTTTACATGCATAGTACCCATTCACCCATCACTCCAGCACAACAGACCCCCACCAGAATTGATTCATACACGGCAGAAGTCAACACAGACAGCCCCATTATCATCAGTGATGATGATAATGATGATGATGAGGATGATGATGATGATCATCATCATCATATTGACTGGTACTCAACATCACCCAGGTCCATTCAACTTTTCAGCCCCACACATCTTATTCCAACTCCGCCAAGCATGTACGATACAGATTACATTAACAGCGATTCTCCACCATCATCACCGTCATTTTGAAAATGGACACTGAAAGTGCCAGTGCTTTTGTAAATATGTATATATGTAAATAAGGTATGTGCATGAAGAGACTTCCATATGACAGGAAGAAGTGTGTGGCTGTAATTCCAGATGTCCCACAATTCATGTGCTCGTGGCATTCAATGAAAGGTAAGACATACAATTTTAAATTTATATGTATTGTTAGTCTAACATTTATTCCGTTCATTTAATATGTGTAAATATGAAGCTATTCGCCCAAACACATGTATGCTGCATGAAATGTGGACATTACCAGACAGTGCTGGTATTGGAATGAATAGGCGATATGCCAGTGAAACAGGTAGATATAAATTGGTACTTACACTGTTTAGCATAGTGTTCATCCCCTGGTTCCCATACTATTGTCAACTTCCCAAATTAGTCCATATAATGTCCACATGAAACAAGTATATATATGATAATTAACAATGTTCACATTTAACATATTCACATTGGCATGGCAGTAACATCACTTTATACTCCACGGGTGGCTTCAGTGGCAAGAACATTAGTGGAACATCATCGTCTTCCACCGGATAGAACATATTTATCAGTGATATTAACTTGTCAAAAATGTTTTCACCCTTGTTATTCCACCGCCACACAATTTCATCCAGGTGTGCTGCTCTTTCCTGTGGATGCATGCCATACATGTATTTCAATGTTCCCCTTTGCATTCCCCCAAAATCCCTCTATGCTGTGGGTGTGAGCACCAGTGGTGGGATCCACAAAGTTCTCGCTGTGGTTGACCACAAGATGGCGATACTGGTTTGGATGGTTGGCAAGTCCTCGGTATGACGCCCAATCGTCACTCAGAATGGTAGAGTGGGGTGCAATGTATTGTTGTATTCTGGCCATAAGTTCCTGCCTGGTTCTGTTGGGAACCTCAAATACAGCCACTTTGCCAGATTCCCGCTCAATAGCACCAAAGACCCATGGCGTATTTGGTAAACGTCTCCCCCTGTTGTATTTCCTCTTGCCTCTGAAGACACTTTCATCTATTTAAACATGATTTCCATGGCCACCAAGCATAATTGGGGTTTCAACCAGGTCCCTAGATATGAGGTCCCTGAACATGTTGAACCAGTCAATCACCGACCTGTCACATACTGTATTGGATAACATGCTGACGGCTTGGGTTACGGAAATATGGTGGGAGAAGAAGTACATAATCCACAGTAGTGCCTGGAAGGGAAGTCTCTGTCCAGAAAAGAAACTGTCACTCCTGATGGACTTTTTCTTGTGGCAAGATGGACACCTCCAAATGTACCCATCAGCTTTTCTTTCACCATACACTTTATGTTGTTTCCAAAGGCGGCAAGCATGACAAAACACACCATCACTGAGAAGTTGTTTTTCCCTCATGAACTGTAATGCCGACTGTGTATCATGTACACGTGTGGAGAAATGTACAACGTCCATGTTGTTCAGTCGGCATGCCACGCGTCAAGAAGGAGCACATGGCAGGTAAAGTACTCGAGCGTAACAAAGCAGACACACCCGAGACACCAACCAATCATATGGGTGGGAAAATTATACCATTCCTCACAATGAGCAATGTCATTCAAGTGGCCACCTTGTTAGCATATATATATGTATATATATATATATATATATATATATATATATATATATATATATATATATGTATATATATATATATATATATATGTATATATATATAAACAAACTCATCGACTGTTTAATGGTGGACGGAATAAATTGTAACAAATGTATAGGAAGTTAAAAATTTCTACTGTTTATTAATATACATACAATCTATTCCGTTAAACATATTACAAATGTACCCATCAGCTTTCCTGTCCCCATACACTTTATGTTCTTTCCAAATGCGGCAAGCATGACAAAATACGCCATCAGTGAGAAGTCATTTTTCCCTCATAAACTGTAATAGCGACTGTGTATCATGTACACGTGTGTACAAATGTACAATGTCCATGTTCACTTCAGTCAGTATGGCACGCGTCATGAAGAAGGAGCACGTGCCAGGTAAACTACTCAAGCGTACCAGACCAGATACACCCCAGACACCAACCAATCATATGCGTGGGAAAATTATCCCATTCGTTACACTGAGCAATGTTTTCAAGTGGGCACCTTGTTAGCATATATATATAAACAAACTGATCGAGTGTTTAATGGTGGACGGAATAAATTGTAACGAATGTATAGGAACTGATAATGTTCTACTGTTTATTCATATACATACAATTTATTCCGTTAAACATATTACAACGAATGGGATCCATATCATTCAGGGGAACTATACTCTGACAAGTGCAGTAATTATTAGTAGGAGGTGTAATTTGGTTCCCATGCGCATGTGCGCAGTGACCGTAATGGCGTCCGGGATCAATGAAATCACCGTGTTACCTTCAACAAGCTTCGATTTCATGCATGCCGGCCGTTTACATAAGGGGAAAGGTAACGGAATAAATGTAATAAATAGGCGGAATGACACATATTCCAACGTTGCTATAGGGTTAATGGGGTTAATTAAGGGCGAGAAACTGTGGTCGTTGTGGGCGAATCAGACGGCATACATGAAGGCATAGACATGAAACAAAGGGCTACATAATTTAAGTTTCGGAAACTTCGTTTCAGGAAAGTCATGGAATGATTTGTTTATATTTTTAACATGTGGCCAGACTTGTGGCCACAAACTTGGACCGGTCTGTAAATATGTTTCATAATGTATTCAAAATGTTATACTATGCGTGTGGCCACATTTAAACTGTGCCAGTATACTGTGCCCGTATTATACAGTTTCCCCGTCAAGACTTAGTTTGTCCACTGTAATTTTAGCGACTTCAAACCCAAAGGAATAGGGCTTACCGGTGGTATCTGTGCCGAACATGGGGCGATATCGTATACAGCCTTAGGACGCCAAATTTAATTGGTAAGTTTAATGAAAGAGCTAAATTGGTATAGACAAATAATAATGTTAAGACTTGCGCTTTATAGTAATGAATAATTTTTAATGTCATGTAAAATGCATTCATATATGCTGCGCAGGCATGTATCCGCAATTGCTGAACAGGTGGATATATATACAGTGCATGAAGTTCATGTAAGAAATATATTATCAAGTATAAGGCGGATTATAAACAGAGTAGAAATATATATATATATATATATATATATATATATATATATATATATATATATATATATATATATATATATATATATATATAAAGTTGAAATGCTTAGTATAAGTATAAAATGCATTATGTGGTTCAAGAAGTGTGCAGTATATACATTGTACGCGAGAAATGGTAATTATGTCGTTAGAATATTATATATTTGCATGATTGGTAAATGTGTTTATCAATAAGGAGAAAAGAAAATGTTTGTTAGTAAACGCAAACAGAGAAAGTAAGTTGATAGTAAGAATGAGGATAAACCACGAAGCCAGAGGGAGTAAATTGCTAATACAAAATGAGCACAGGTCGCGTATCGAAAAGACGTGAGGGTAGACAGCCTAATCTAGGGTGTGGTTTCCATGCGTTAATTCATGGATTTCTCAATAGATGGCGTTTACATCGGCAGGCATTACTTGCGATTCGTATGCAAATATCAAATCTTGCATGTTTGTAAAAGTAGTTGAAAAGTGCTTGAAAGTTTGAAAAGCTTGAAAACGCTTGTATAAGCGTAAGCATGAAAATTGGTATGTGAACGATGGAAATAATAGAATGGAAAGTTGGCAAAGTTAAAGGTTTAAAATAAAAAAGGTAAATTGATATGGTTAAAAGGTATAATATTTTTGGTATATGATACATTGTAACATTATAGTTAAGACTATACATATAAGTGTGTTAAACGTTTGATACAGTTGTGATACATCATGTTAATAATAGTTATGGTACTTATTTTCAGTGTATGTATCCATGCATTCATGCAACCAGTAAGTATCAGCGAATTGTAAATCTAGGAAGGAACCTGGATGGCTTGCCTGTATATTGGCGAATGATTCCATGGGTTCAATAAACATATGGCACCTATCGGCAAAACAAGAAGTCTTCGGTTTTTTTGTTGCGTACCGTCCCATGTATATCACATGCGTAATATCCGAGATTCTTCACTACAAGGGGAATAAGCAAACAAACAAACAACGGATGTCTCCAACTGTGATATCGTAGTTCGCTCTTGTAGACGTATGTCACAAATATGGTTTCTAGGCTGTGCAGTTTCACAATACGAAACGCAAGGCAGCACGTCACACAAAATGATGATCATAGTCACTAGTCTCACTAGGTGTACTGTTTCCGAATCTGAAGTTCAAGACCCAGATGTTTTTTTTATACATTCAGCAGGGAGGCAGATTCCAGTGACACCAATCTGACCTTGTTTCTCTAATTTCTAGGAACAAACTATTGCCGACAACTGAAATGCTTACTTCAGAAATAACCCGCGGCGGATTTAGTTTATCCAATGCCCGTTTCTAAAACCAAATAAACAATCTGGATTTTAAAACGTATTCAATTAAATTGGCGCCTTTACCATACCAGGGGCGTCATCAAAGTGAATTACAGTTATCCATTTCAATTCCGGCCAAAGACTTTGGTTTGATTTTTTTTTTTAACAAATCCCGGGCCCTTTTTGAATCCAAATGTATAATCCAAAAATTGCGTATCCAAAGGTCTGGAGGAGAGATGATTGTGTTTTGTTTTCACATTATCATTAAAAATGTATAATCCTGCTTGAGTGAATGGGTCTGGACAGCCGAACAACTAGAGCGAAGGTGGGATATCTGTACGTGCAATGGCCTACTCGGGGCCTTATCTGCAATAAAGTATTGTGTCTTCATCTGTGCAGTCAATCATTCCTGCTAATAAGATAGAAGAGGGTGGGCCTAAAACCAACACGCTGTCAAATAATGCTCCTACACAGAAAGGTTTCAAACGAAGCTCACATCTGGGCCACTATCTCACTTCACGTTTTGGTATGATTTTTAGGTTTCTGTCCATACCAACATGCTGCAACTTACCAGTTAACTTCAAAACTTTTTGACACTGATTATCCATTGAAATCCACATGTATTCATGTCATCACGCCTACAATTGCCGCCAATGTGCGACAAACACTATCTGGGCAAAAAGTCTGACATTGCAGCGCCAAATTTAAGAGGGTATCCCATCCTGAGTTAAACTGAAGCACGTCGATAGGTCAAGGAGACAGGTTTTCGTTCAAGAAAGAAAATGCTTACCATTTTTTTTTTCAATTCTCAGGGTTCCGTCGCTGTCGATATATTGCCTGACAAGGCAAAAATCACATATTACAGTTTTGCCAAAGGTTCTGAAGCATATCCAGGCAACAGCACCAACTCGAAGACGATCTTGCATTTTGTTGCATCATGACAATGCAAGTCCTCACAAAGCCGGCATCACACAGACTTACTGAGGAAAGTTGTGGTACAACATCCACCATACTCACCTGACTTGGTTCCATGTGACTTCTGGTTCTGTTTTAAAACTAAATCTAAGATTGCTGGGCACCTTTCTCTCGGGTCCAAGACCCTGCCAAAGCCGTCTATTTAAAGACGAGGACCATACCTGCTTCGAAGTACCGCCACTGCTTCCAGCAGTGGAGGATGATGATGCAACGATGCATAGACTTCAAAGGAAACTACTACTTCAAAGGGATGTGAATGACTTTATTCAAATTGCTAGTGTATCATGTGCAATATGGCAAGCGACAAAACTTTTTGAACTGCCCTCGTAGCAGGAATGGTAGGCTGAATGAACGTTAGGAGCGCCTGCGTTGTCAGACTTTGATCATGGGGTCTCTCCCTTCCAAAATTTTGGACCTTTTCTGTATATCCTCGCTTACCATACTCTAAAGTTATATATTCATTGAAGTATATGCCTAAATGTGTGCAACATCATGTCATGCATATATATACAGCAACACATTTGAATTTGCATGTGTTTGCAACATTGGCCCAAAAAATCGGAGTCTCTGCGTATACATGCATTTATATACATGAGTCGTGTATTCAATATATGTACATATATATATATATAAATAAATATATATGTATATATATATAATATATATATTTGTATATGTACGTGTTATGTCGTGCATAAATTTTTCACAAGTACACGCTAGGTTGGAAATTGAATGAAATATTGACGTTTTATATCTTAGCGTATTTCTCATTATTTTTTTTAAGGTTTAATGTATACGCCCACATACATTAAATGATATTATCATACGTATAAACAGCTTTACATTGTGGGTTTGATATTCCAAAACAAACACAAATAAAGAAAATCTGTGGGTCGCTAATTCAGCGCTGATCTGCCTGCGTACCTTCAAAATTAAAGGAGTTTGAAATGTTACTCTTCCCCATTGTTCAGCATAATCTATTTTTGTAATTTGTAATTTGCATATATAAATATGCTAGAAGTTTGGTTTTTTGTTTCATTGAATGTGGCCATGTAACAAATCTACAAATTGATGTTGAAATGGTTATTGTATGTATAATAGTTTTGAAGCTATTAAAGATTGAAATGTTGCAATTCATCTAATTTGCATAAATAAAAAATCTACGCCTTTGCATAAATTAAAAATCTACATCTTTGGTTCGTGGTCCATTGGAAGCGGCTTTGCCACAAACCTACAAATTAAAGTTAAAATGGCACTTGTATCCATAATACTTTTGGAAATATTCAACTTTTCTCTGCTCCTAATTAGCATAATTTAAAATTCTACACATTTCATTTATTGTCCATTATATTAGCAAGTGTCTTATACTGATACATGCACATTGAAATTTTGTGTCGTTCTGCAAACGTTTGGAAGATATGGAGCTTTCTAAATTTGAATTGCCCATACTTTCCATAAATTTAACCATCATGACTGTTCCAAAAGATATGCACAATTTCACTGGTAGGTTAGTCGCCATGGCAAGTTTTGCTGTTTTCAGAGAAAGAAGGAAGGAAAGAAAACAAGAAAGAAAGAAAGAAAGAAAGAAAAAGAAAGAAAAAGAAAGAAGGAAGGAAGCAAGGGAGGGAGGAAAGAAAGAAATAAGGAAAGAGAGAAAGAAAGAAAGAAGAAAGAAAGAAGAAAGAAAGAAAGATGGAAGGAATGAAGCAAGGGAGGGAGGAAAGAAACAAACAAAGAAAGAATGAAAAACAAAATGTTTGAGTTCACACTTAGACGTGGTTTGGTTGAAACGTTAGCAAGTTATTTCCACATTGTTGCATACCGGTGTCACATCGTATTTTAGGTCAAAGCAGATTTTTATTTGACACCAATTAAAAGGAAAGGGTCATGGCCTTTGCAACAATGTATCCTTCACTTATGTATATGTGCATTTTTAATTTCACGGAGACGGACTGAGAATAGTGGACTTGGTTTACAAGAGCCCCGGAACCGGGGCAAAGCTCGACTACCTTGAAACTAGTCTTTACGGTGATACAGTCCTGAAAACTCTTGTACTGCTCTGATTACATTACCCAGTGTACCATTGTGAGATTTAAAGTGAACTCATCGTAGCTGGTTATTTAAGGCTCTGATGATTACAACCTGTTTTATATGCCTAAATGCGAAATATGTATGTTGTTCCATCGATACCCAATACTTTTTCACACTTGCAGTATAGAAGTAGTATAAGTTGCCACTTTGATATGCGCATATCGTGAGTCCTTTCCGACAACCCCGGAGTGGCTGGGGTGCTGACGTCACAAACGCAACACAGTACAGACAGCAGATAGCTGGCATCGCGAGTACTGACTGTCAAAGTGTCACATACTATAACACGATAAGATAAGATAAAATAATCTAATCTAAGCTAAGCTAGGCTAGGCTAGGCTAGGCTAGGCTAGGCTAAGATAAGATAAGATAAGATAAGATAAGATAAGATAAGATAAGATAAGATAAGATAAGATAAGATAAGATAAGATAAGATGTCGCAAACACATGTACAACATACAACCGGAGCATTAGGGTTTTTTGCCGACTAAGTATAAAATGTATAAAACTTGCCAACAGGCAGAGGAAAACAGATTAAAAATCTTATACAACGACACACAACTCGGTAATTACTCTACAAAACACAAAATTTACAAATACATTTATCTCCGTCACGTTTTCTGATTAAGTTTTAAAATCCCTGTAAGTCATTGCCTCTTGGCTAAAATCCGGTAGTTCATTCCAAAATTTCGCGCCAAACTATCCCAAGCTGTGTAACCTGTACTTTGTTGTTCTTACTTTGGGGATATTTACTTGGTTTTTTCTTCGTAAGATGCGACCATGGCTGAGTCTTGGCTGCAAGGAATTATGGAAGTATTTTGGGTCTAGTTGGTTTAGGGATTTGAAACAAGTGAGGCTAGTAACTTTAATCTTTCTATGTTCAGTGGGTTTAATTTGGTTTCCTTTAACATTGCCTCATATGAATGTGTGTTATTATCAAGTGCAAATTTCAGGTCCCGTTTTTAGATTTTTCCCCACTTTGAAGTGCTAGTTGCACCACAAAAATGCCATACCACAGGGCAGTTATTGAAATTTGATATGATATATATTCTGTAGATGGTGACTTTGGTGTTTCAATCCAATAGTTTACTCATCTTGCATAAGGCATTTAGCTGCTTTGCAGCTTTACTGCACAAGTCTGCAACAAGAGTGTAGAAAACTCAGTTTGTTGTCAATAGCTACACCAAGCAAACTGACACGAGTAGAAATGGGCACAGATATGTGCATTTCTATCTCAGTATCCGTGGACAACGGGTCGTTGTGTTGCTGCCGGCTTCATCAACGCCGAAAGTTCCACGGTGAGCCTGATTCAATTTCCATAGGATATGCATCATTGCCGTGCATGAACTCGTGCCGTGGGGATTCAACGAGCCCACATTATAGTAGTGGTTTTCTCGAGCTGACGAACCCACGGCTCAACATAATAATGATAATAATAATAATAATAATAATAATAATAATAATAATAATAATAATAATAATAATAATAATAATAATAATAATAATAATAATAATAATAATAATAATAACAAGATATGTTTGTAAAACATAGATGCCCCCCTCCCTCATTACCCTTGCCCTCGCTACCCTTGCCCTCGCTACCCTATTGATAGTGGTAGAAGGGGCACTCGTGACATTACAAAATCAGTGAAGGTTGATCATACATCAATGTCACATATCGTTATACTTTAACCTAGCCCTTAAAAAAACGACTAAAAACCTGGGTAGTATAAAAGTTATAGCTGAAAAATTAGTCATCATTTAGAAACCATATTCAGCAAAGTGGCTCTTTGACCTTGGAAATTATGGCAAGGTCACTCATTTTCACTTGACCTTCTTCAGTTATTGTGCAAAAAAAAGGAAGTCTACTGTCTGTGTGTGACCCTCAAAACTGGGTCAAGGTCACCCATCTACAAACTCAAACTAGCCCTTATAGGCAACCATAAAGCTGTGCAATAATATATAAGTGCTACCTCTAAAATGCAAGTTATCATGCTGAAACAGTATTCAACCAAATGGCTCTGTGACCTTTGAAATTTGGTCAAGGTCACCCATCTTCAAACTTGGCCTAGATCTGAATACGGACAATTATCCAGTGGAATATAAAAGTCCTAGTTTAAAACCTCTTCAGTTATCATGTGGAAGCCTAATTTTATCTCAGGTACCAACGTGACCTTGGAAATTAAATCAAAGTCACCAAACTTTACACTTCTTCTAGCCCTTAGCATGAACTATAGACTTGTAAAGTATCCCAGTCCTAACTTAAAAACTTCTTGTGTTATTGTGCAGAAACCACAGGAAGCATGAAACCATATTCAGTAAAGTGGCTCTGTGACCTTTAAAATCAGGTCAAGGTCATCAATCTTCGAACTTCGCCTAGACCCAAATATGGACTATAATCCTGTGCAATATAAAAGTCCTAGCTTAAAAACCTCTTCAGTTATTGTGCGGAAACCAAAGTTAATTCAGGTACCACTGTGACCTTGGAAATTAGGTCAAGGTCACCCATCTTCGAACTTCGCCTAGCTTTTGATTAGAATGATACACCTGTACAGTATCAAAGTCCCAGCTTAAAAACTTCTTGAGTTATTGTGCGGAAACCACAGTTTAACTACAATCTCTCTGTGACCCTGAAAACTGGGTCAAGGTCACCCATCTTCAAAATCAACCTAGCCCTTACAGAGAACCATAAAGCTGTGCAATATAAAAGTTCTAGCTCCAAGGTATAAGTTATCATGCAGAAAGCATGAAACCATATTCAGTAAAGGGGCTCTATGACCTTTAAAATGAGGTCAAGGTCATCCATCTTTAAACTTCGCCTAGCCCCAAATATGGACTATAATCCTGTGCAATGTTAAAGTTCTAGCTTAAAAACCTCTTCAGTTATTGTGCGGAAACCAAAGTTACCTCAGGTACCACTGTGACCTTGGAAATGAGGTTAAGGTCACCCATCTTCAAACTTTGCCTAGCTTTTGACTAGAATAATAAACTTAAACAGTATCAAAGTCCTAGCTCATAATTTCTTGAGTTATTGTGCGGAAACCACAGTCTACCAACCTACTGACCGACCGACAGACCAACCGACGGACCGACCGACCAACTGACAGACCGACCGACATGTGCAATGCTATATGCCCCACCTTCTTTGAAGGGGGGCATAATAATAATAATAATAATAATAATAATAATAATAATAATAATAATAATAATAATAATAATAATAATAATAATAATAATAATAATGATAATATATGTAAAACTCTGCAGACAGTATTGTGTTATTCCTACTACGGTTTGTGTACTTGCAGTGAATGACTTCAAACCTGGGTCTTATGAAAACATTGCAGCGCCACCTGGTGAAAAAATTAAGGACTTAGTACTTAGGAATGTTCCTGTGTGATATCAAAGCAATATGAAGTGGGCATCTTCGGAAAAAAGATATTTCAAGATTTGCCCCCTAAGAGAACCAAAAAAGAAAAAATAAATAAAAAATCCCAAAATCACTGCAGCATAACCACATGAACAAGCTTGGTAGAGACCCACCCAAGGTGCATTGCCACCAAGTTTGAAGTGAATGTGGCAGACGGGTTTTAGAGTAGAAGTCGATTTTGAGAATTAGCATTAGAATACTCATTTGCTTACATAGTAATCAATAGGAAAGGCGCATTTACCTACAAGTACCCGAATTGAAAAAAATAAATATAAATAAATAAAAATATACGTTACAAATAAGGAATCAACAGCTGTGCTGCCTAGCAAACAACTTTCTTAGAGCACTTCAATAGCAACACATCAGCAATTTTCAGCTTAATATGAGTGACGGCACTGGACAAATAAAAAATTTAATTGTGAACGGACGGATGGACGACGGATGACTGAGTCCCCTAACGCTCAGCCTTACTAGCTACTCAACTGAGCTAAAAATTGTAAAATGAAATTGTTTCGTTATTTAAAGTGCTATAATCAATCAGACTAAGTTGAATTTTCTTGGTTAATGAATTAATGTGCAGACCTTATGCAGAGAATTATCATTATTGTAACCATGTATTAAAGAGATACCTTCCTTCGTTGTTTCAGTTTTTGTTTTGTTTGGCATGTGTTTTGGGGAGGGCAGGTGTATTATAGGACCTTTAGGCGATAATGGGGTGTCGATCGACACCCCCGACATGCCCCCCCCCCCCGATGCCTGTCCCCCTTCACATGTCACAAGATATCAACATCGAAACCACATCAATCCATCAAAATGTCCCAAGGCCAAAAATGATCAAAGCACAATTTGAAAGTATTTAATATATGTATTGCGGCATGATTATATATCAAGAACTTTTAATTGAAATAACTTTGAACAATAGTGTGCCTTACTACCAATGAAAGAGTTGCCAGAAATTACAAGCATAGTGGTAAAGTAGACGACACTTGGAAAGAGCACAGCATAATGGTAAACAGTGCAGCACAATGGTAAGCTGCATAGCATAATAGTAAACAGTGCAGCACAGTGGTAAACAGTGCAGCACAGTGGTCGACAGTGCAGCATAATGGCGAACAGTGCATAAAAACGGTGAACAGTGCAGCGGTACTCAAACTTATCAAACGACTTTCATCACAAAGACATTGGACTTATGTGCATAAACAAAAGCATATTGGCCAGAAATTGTGTCAGTGCTAAAGAGTCGAACCTTTGACAAGCCGGCCAATCAGTCAGTCTATGTAGCCAATTAAACCCATGTACAACAACGCGAAAATTGCAACCGATATAATGTGACAGGTTAAATACAGTTAACAGACCAGTCATCAAAAACCTTAGACTAAATTGACAATTTATTTTCCACAATGGCATCTTCCTCAGGGATCGCAGAATTGCAATTTTAGCAGATATTTTTTTTTAACCATGTTGTCAATGTGAAGATCTCGGGTTTGCATTAATGTGCATTCCAAGATACTTCGCCGAGCTAACTTGTTGCACATGCTGATCATCAATATGAATATTCAGCTCGGGTATTTTACGTAGAGACTGGTGTGTCCCTATCAGCATAAACTGACACTTGTCAATATTGACACTAAGCCTGCTTTCATTGAAATACATGTTTAGTCTTTGTAAGTCGTTATTTATGGTGCTTTCTAGGATTTGATACTGTTTGGGCTCACAGGAATGTTCAATTTCAGTATCATCCGCATACATTGTCGAAAGACATTTGTCATTTATGCTGGGTAAGTCATTCAAATATAGCATAAACAAGAGGGGTCCTAGAATTGACCCCTGTGGCACACCTATAGTGACAGGTAGGGGTGCAGATGTTTGTCCACCTATTGCCACAGACTGCATGCGACCGGTTAGATAACTTTGAAACCAATCTTTTTCAGTGGATGTTACTCCAAAAGCTGAGAGCTTATTTAGGAGGATACCTATATCCACCGTGTCAAACACTTGGTGTAGGTCAATAAAGACAACAGCAGTTACTGATCCTTTATCCATATTTTCAAGCCATCGATCATAACATTACGGAGAGCAGTAAAGGTCAAATGCATGTCCCGGAAACCAGATTTGACACATGTGACTAGGTTATATTTATCCAAGAACTCTGTGAAAGATTTGTGAACAAATCTTTCCAGATTTTTGGAGACTATTGGCAAAATAGATATTGATTTATAATTATTTCTGTCAGTGCGGGGACCTGATGTACGTATGGGTATTACCTTTGCTAATTTCCATTCCGTGAAAAATTTACCACTTTGGAGAGATAAATTCATAATAAAAGTGAACGGATTACAATTGGGTAGTTGGTATTTTTTTTCCAGCAAGGTTATGCCCTACAGAAGTGAAGAACTCATTGAAGGCGAACAAATTAAGAGCTATGAGTTCCTAGGAGTGCTCTGTGTAAAATTAAAGCATTTGGGTGGATGGTTTCGCAGAAAAAGATTTTCTAAGATTTACAAAGAAAAAAAAAAGAAAAAATCACTGAAAATCCAAAAATCAATGGAGCGTGACCATTGGAAAAACAAAACAAAACAAAACGGTAGAGACTCGCCCAAGGTACATTGCCAGTAAGTTTAAAGTCAATCTGGCATACGGTTTCGGAGAAAAAGTCGAAAATGTGAATTAGCATTAGAATGTCAAGTGACTTATATAGTAATCAATGGGAAAGGTGTATTTACCGATAAATACCCCAATTGAAAAAAAAATTGTTAAAATTGGGAATCAACAGCAGTAGCACCTAGTGAACATCACTGTTTGACCCTTCCACGAGGAACATATCAACCAAGTTTCAGCTTTATCTGAGTGACAGTTCTGGAGAAAAGGTAAAAAATAGTATAAACACACAAAAAAATCATAAAAAGAACAAAAATTGTAGTGCTACCTGGTGAGCAAATTAAGAACTGGAAGTCTCTGAGAGTGTTCCTGTGTAATATCAGAGCAATTGGGTGAGTGGTTTCAGAGAAGACGATTTTTTACGATTTGCCCGATAAGAGAACAAAAAAAATCATGAAAAATTCCTCAAATTCACTCGAGCGTGACTATTTGAACTTACTTGGTAGAGATCGGCCCACCCAAGATACATCTCTACCAAGTTTGAAGTAAATCTGGCTGACTCTTTTGGAGAAGCAGTCGAACATGTGAATTGTGGACGAACAGACGTCGGACGAAGGACCATCCTATGAGCTCAGCCGACTGACTAGTCCGCTAAGCTGAAAACTGTTATCCAATGAAACTGGGCAGATGGAGTATCGAATTTGTGAGAGTTATAACATGAAAGGAGACGTCTATGGCTTATAACTGTCGAGTGGCGAAGCCACGAGACAGTTGTAATAGCCATAATCGTCTCCTTTCATGTTATGACACATTTGTCATTGGCTGGTAGGAATGGTCATTTGTGTTTAGGTCGGATGAGTGATTTCAGGATTGAAAGGGTATTATCTGTCAGTTACGTAATCAAATTCTTACACACACATGTGACAGTGTCATTTCACTTCTGAGTCACTTCATCATTGATTTCGCTCAGGCGTTCAGGTAGTTCGTGAATCTGCTAGCTGCCACAAAATGGAAGATGACGTGCCTCTTATTGAACTTGATAATATTGCAACTCAGCAATTATTTTTCCAAAGAAATGACGGCACCGGCAGTACTGGGAGGTATGTTGGTTTTTATTTGTAGTGTTTTTACAATTTCACAATCAAAGTTTGCTTTGCGTTCATGATATGCTACTGCATCAAGACTACTGACCCGGAGAAGTTTTGTGGCTGATGGTATAATGCGTGCTGGTACTTGAATGGAAAGTTTTTATCATGGACATTCAGGTGAATCATTTCAAATTTTATTGTTAGACATTGAAAGGGTTAATTTGGAAAGAGTGAGTCATAGGTTTTACTTAATTCACTCTTTTTGCGGGCCCTTTTTGCGATTATTGAGGGTGAAGGTTAGCCCAAAAAGATGCATTATCAAGTTTCATGATACATTCTTTTTCATAATCAATGGTTATGGGATATAATCAACACTTTTTGAGCCTTATGATTGGCTAATGCCTACCAGCCACATGACAAGAAATAATAAGACACATCAGCGTATGTCGTCTAAAGGACGCATGACAAACAGTTATGCAATTCAAGTGAATGAGAAAAACTCCCAGCTGATTGGAACGAAATAACCAGTGATTACAACGCACAAGGCCCTCTTTTCTATTGTTTTGGGTAGCATCAAAATGTTTTAATGTTGAAGACGCAGTCAGTTTTAACTGCATGCTCATTGCCTTTCAAAAGTAACGCCCCTAGCCAGACAATGGAAAACCACTGAAGCGAATGCATAAATATCCTGCAAAAAGACCGGTGAAATGTAGGCTTTGAAGGACAAGGTGAGCATACAAGGTCGGTTCAGCCTATGCCTGTAGACTTCGGGTCACCTGGGCATTGGCAAAGGAAACATATGATTTGAAGCGTAAATTCACATACACACAAATGGACATGGAAAATAAATAAAATAAAATAAGGCACTATAATAATAACAATGTCATGAGCAGTTTTATTAAAGGAAATGTATAACCATGCATGTATACACAGCCTGGTTTCTAATCAAAATGATAAACATTTTGGCTGTATCGTGGAGGATGCTGTTTCACTCACCCGGTCCAGCTTTTCAATGCGGGTTGCTGTACACGTGGGTTGTATCATGGGCGGCTCTGTTAAGTCCCTTTTTTTCCTACTGACTCAACGTGAAATAATACTTCCTGAGTTAACAGGTCTTGCAGGTCTTCTGGAATACCTGAATCCAGGGGAAATATATTTCCCTCACCCAAATGAGAAACGCCCGACATGACAAGTGTTTCTTTCAGTCGAATTACAAAACTCGTGCGCGTGGGGGCTGTGGTTAAAACGAGGGTGGCCAGCATTTGGAGCAGGGAATTAAGACATGCACGTGGATCACTTGTTTACATCTAGATGCGTGCATGGACGGTGCGATCTTTAACACCTATTCAAACTGACCAATCAGGGTTGCTTTGTAAGCTGGTTATAAGGCAAGGTGAGACGTCAAAACTTTTTAATGTCAGCCACGGGCTCCGCCCTTCGCTGACATTAAGTGATAGATAACTCACGAGGCAGCGGTTTTTCTCCCCAGAAGGATCAAGCCCGAAGGGCGAGGTTCTTTCTGGGGAGAAAAACCAATGCCGAGTGTGTTATCTAACTTAGCAACTGGTGTGCTTCTTCATATCACCCCTATGGGGCCTCTTGACTATTTTAGAAGTATTGCCATTGTGCTGTAGCTGTACGTAACCCATTCATCATGTTCATAGCGCGTGATCTCGTGTCCAATCAATCGGTCCCTAACTCTTCGATTATCAATTGTCTCAATGGTGTCTCGTGTCCCCGCTTCAGAAATGTACAAAGTTGTGTAAGAATTCGCCAGAGCATGCAACAAGTTCTCTTCTCTGTCCTGTCACTTCCAGGAAACCACCACCATGGCTGAACACGCGTCCAGTTATGGGCTGCCAGTATCACGGTAATCTTTTGTTTTTTTTTAACTAAAAAGTGCTTTATTTCATACAGCACCCATCATGTGTACATGTATGCACAATGTACTTTATGAAGCTACAGGATCATGTGTGTACGCGTAATGTTCATAATACTAAGCTACTGAAACCACATATTTTTGTGCATTCATAATTTACGTTATCAAGTTGCCAAAATTGAAAATATATTAATATAAATTTGCAGCTGTATGACTTTTGTTTGTTGATGTTTGTGTGTCTACTACAGGGGATGGGTGGATGGAAGCTTTGTGTCACAGCAGGCTGGTCATAGAAATACCGTTGACAATGACAACGGTGTTTCTAGGACAAAGGTTTTTCCAGAAAAACCGGGTCATTTTCTTGGGTCACAAAATACTTGTAAAGAAAACAATGGGCGCCACCAGTGATTCAGCATGAGAATTCCCCGCCCCAAACAATAGCACCAGTTGCTAAAATGTTTTAACGTCCCACCTTGCCTTATAACCTACACATAAGAGGGATGCATATTAATTTCCCGCCACAAAGCATTGGGCTCATTAATGAACCAATAACCCGGTAGTTTCTTAAGACAAACCGGCCATGAAGGGTAAACAGCATAATATCACACAGACCACCTTGCTGTATCGCTGTAATGTCATTAAAAAAAAAGTGCTGTAAAGGAGACATCGGCACCGGTCAAAATGTTCGCCAATGCTATAGTGAAACGAATAACACAAAGGCCGAATGCAACACATGACGAATGGAGAGTGGAGACCCAGCATTGAGCCTATCTTGGATATGGGGACAATCAAGTCTGAAGGGCCTAAAAGCCGATGCATCAGCAAGCAACACTTTTCCATTAAAATGCACCAACAAACGTGTAATACTGCAATGTCACATTTTTTTTCCTTACGAGTCACTCTACCCACTCCCCCATATGGCTGGGAGGAAGAGGCGGAATAATTTGCAGTGTCTTTACTTATGTTTACTTGAAGAAAGACCCATTTCGTTGAATTTGCCAACTCTCCTCACCCTCCCCCCCCCCCCCACCCTGCAACACACACTTCCCGTCTAGGACCAGAATCGACATTTTCTTCTCCAAAATTAACTTTCGTTCTTCTATTTTTACATTGCCAGATCCAGAGTTCGGAGCCAATTTGAATCTCCAAACCATCACCACAGGCCAACTGTAGGTAAGTCCATTTGTCATGGTGATTTATTTTGGAATTATCGGAACCTTTTTTTCCGGGTTTCGGTACCTGTTGTCACGTTTTGCAGTTGAACCATAACATAATAAACTTATTATCCAATCTTGTCAAACAGATCAACTGTGAACAGCTGAGCATATTTCTCAAACAAGACTATGTAGAGTCAGAGTAGAAGGTCAAGCAATTAACGCACCATTTAAAGAAATATTAAATTTTACTTTTGTATCTTTTAATTTTGGATTTCTTTCTGTTTTTATGTTTTTTGCATTTTGTTGTTTGCTGTGTTTTTATTTATTTATTTATTTTTTGCTCTTTTCCTTCTTTTCTTTTCCTTTTGTTCGTATGTTGTTGTTTTTGAGCTTTTTGGTTTCTTTTTTTCAGAATCTTAGAAACCGTACAAGCTGCACCAATGCCGTTATATATTTCATAGTGTAATTGCCCAGGTTTTGTACCCGATATATCATCAACGACCTTTACCTATTTTCTTCAATCAGAACACCATGCTGAAAAACAAAAATTGTGTTTTGAGCTCAGCTGACTTGTCAGTAGACCTGAACGCTTGGAAGGCCCAGTCGTCTGTTGTCCCCCGTCGTCCGTCTACATTTTACGTTTTTCCCTTCTCCAAAACCGCTAGCCAACTTCCCCCCCCCCCCCCGCCACCTTCAAACCTAGTGGGGGTAGACCTTAGGTGGGGTGGCAGGCTCCCTATCAATTTTTTTCCGAATGGTACGCTCCTATAATTTCTTTGTTTT
Organism: Hermodice carunculata; assembly: GCA_964020975.1. NCBI lineage: Eukaryota > Metazoa > Annelida > Polychaeta > Eunicida > Amphinomidae > Hermodice > Hermodice carunculata. Next base: position 75,975,008 of record OZ026617.1, read on the forward strand.
TTGAGGATATAAAAAAGCCCAAATCTTCAAAAATCTGTTTTCGTTACTTTCGGCTGCTTCAAATCTTGCATTGTGCTTAAATTTGGTGAAAAAATAGTTTGTGGCAGGGTTAAACAATTTGTTCACTAGTTGGTGATGATGTGGATTCCTTATTTTCGAGGAAATTTCAATACGGATTGGGTACTTCTTGGTTATTGCTTGCATTCCCGTCGATTACTGTGAAAGTCAATGGACACTGAATTAGAAATTCACATTTTCAACTTCTCCAAAACTGTTACCAGATCGCTTCCAGCTTGGTGGAGATGTATCTTAGGTGGATCTCTTTCCAAATGCTCACCCTACTATGATTTTAGATGTTAGTAATTTCTTGGTAAAATACTTGAAAATCCTCTTCTCCAAACCCACAAATTCAATTGGTTAGAAATTGTATCGAGACACTTTAATACGTGTTGCTACAAATTTTTCATAAATTTCACAACTTTTGCTTGCTTTTGCTTTTCCTGACTTTTCGAAAACCGTACCTCAGAATGTTGGTGAAACGTAGTAAACTGGAGCTGATGAGAGGGTGCAACAAAGTTGTTCCCGAGGCGCCAGTTAATACTCTGGACCCTTCATTTTAACGAAGTTGTCAATCCGGGTGCATACAGGATAATGCATACATTCTAATAGATTACAAGGTAAGGCAATTGGGATCACAATGGTAATTTACATTTTCGACTTCCGCAGAAACATCGACCAGATTCACTTTCAAGCCTGGTCGGGCTGTACTTTAGGTGCATGTCTACCAGCTGTTTGCAAATAATTACACTTCAAGGAATTTTACATTTTTTTTAACGAATTTCTTGTTCATTTTTGGATATAATCATTACAAAATCTCAGTCTCCCAAACAGTCAAGCAAACTACTTTGAATCTGTATAGGAACACATCTAGGTCCCCTTCACCTTTATTTGTTCAATAGGTGGCACTGTAACTTTTCTCTTGTTTTTTTTAAAAGAATTTTTATGGTGTTCGCTTTTCTGGGTTATTTGTCCCAAACTGCAAGTGGGGTCCTCATTAAACCTATTTGAAATGTACATGGACCTGATCTTGACTAATTTTGCACACTGCATGCATGGGATGCTGTCATTTTGGGATGTTTATCCTATAATCCAAATAAGAAAAAATGGTAAGGAGATATGTACATGTTAAGAACACTGATGATGGTCTTAAACAAAAGTAACCTCGATATCACGCTGAATTTCATAGGACCACTTCCGTGACTGTGTGCATATTGAGCACATGACTGTCACTGTTGTCGTGTGGGTTTTTTTTTCTTTTTTTTTTTTTTTTTTTGTTGTCTTTTTGTTTGTTTGTTTGTTTTTTATCTTTATGTTTTTTTTCTTTCTTTTTAATAAGTCCAACGCATGTATATGTCAGAACCACGAATCATTTACCATAATTATATGTCCAAATATACCGAGGTGATATACAGAAAAAATATTGTACAAGTCATGATATCTTATTCGCAAGTCTCCCAATATAATATTTATTCGAATTAGTAAAACATCGTGTGAAAAGACAAGAGAACAATGTAATCGATAATAAAAGAGGGCTGTGTAAATAGCCCATACTCAGCTCATCTATATTCAACTTAAAATAAGTCCCAATCTGCGTTGAGCTAGAGTTGAGCTACGCAAAGCGAGCATCATGTTGAGCTGCCAGTACATGGCTTTGAGTGAGCCAGATAGGTAAATCTAGTGTACAGTTTTTGAGAAAATAAGTAAACATATATATATATATATATATATATATATATATATATATATATATATATATATATATATATATATATATATATATATATATATATATATATATACATATATATATTCGTACAGATCTTAACATTAATTCAAAATTTATTACAGTAAGATGTAACAGTGGTGCTACTTAATTTGAATCAAACTACATCACTAGTACGTTTGAAGAGAACGCAGCATGTGGTTTGGAACGAAAAGTAGAACATTAAATAACACGTATATGGAGACGGAGTCACCGAAAGTATATCTCCATGTAGTTGGAAGTGGATCTGGCGTAGGGTCCTGCAGAAAACCACATAAACGTACAGGTACATCAGTATCGCTATTTTAAAATGGTAACATGCGATCAAAATATTGACCACCCCCTAATTTCAAAAAGTTTAAATGACAGTATTCTTACGTAATGAAAAAAAATGATGGGAATTCAGACTACATCCCTTTCAAATGTTAACGTTTTCGTCGTTTCGGAGAAGATGTCAAATATTACAGAAACTGACAACTTTCACCAGAATTTAAGGAAATCGGTCTGCCACCTGTTGAACAAAGTGATGTCTAAGGCTAATCACAAGTGTTTTTGTGCATTTTAGAAGCAGTTGTCCATGAAATTTGAGACATGTGCTTAGTAAATTGAAATCCGGAACTAAACTCCGGGTACGAAGACTACATGTCAAGATTACGGGGGGGGGGGGGGGGTATCACGAAATTTGTGTAAGTGTTTGATGTGACAAATAGGGGAAGAACAACACAAGTATAGTAAAGTTACGGAACATCTGTTAAGGAACACAACACATACGTACATAGTTTTGGCATATTAAAGTGAGGAATATAAATTTTATTGGTGTTCTGTCATCGTTATATCGTTTGCCAGTGGCCAAAGCTGAAGCGCCTTGTGTATATGTTAACTTATATCAAGGAGGCTACATGTACGTGTAGGTTCCTTGTTATATACACTGGCCGCCGCATCGCCCCCACCCGCCAAAGTTTTCATACGGTTGCAGTTTGGAATGTGTATTGCAGATGGGAAAACGGAAAACACACCCTTTATCAAGGAGCTTTTCCCGTGCCGGTATGGGCGCGAAAATAAGCTGAAGACTCGCTTTATATGTAAATCTGATGGAGACAAATCCGTCTCATCAAAAGTGTCTCTTATGTGACAGCCACAGCCCCGCAGAATGCAATATATATATATATATATATATATATATATATATATATATATATATATATATATATATATATATATATATATATATATATATATATATCCAAGTGCAAAACAAAAAGGACTGTGACCGGTCACCCTGAAAAAGCCAGACTGGTAATTATCAACTACTAGAGTTGTAGTTTATACGCGTGCACATGATGGCAAATTATTCAACTGCCACATGAGTCTTGAAATCGTTGAAATGAAGAGCAAGGAGTTATGATCAACATGTGACGGAGGAGGGATTCAATTTCATTTGATTTGCTCTGTGACCTTTGTGATACAATGTCGAGGCTACTTGTTTGCAACCGTCACTTTGAGTTCACAAAGTACAATAATTTCATAATAATAATAATAATAATAATAATAATAATAATAATAATAATAATAATAATAATAATAATAATAATAATAATAATAATAATAATAATGATAATAATGATAATAATAATAATAATAATAATAATTGAATATATTTTTTCTGGGAATACGATTCAGCAGAAATGCTGTTTTTCAATCGGGCCCAGTAAAATCATGTACAAAAATATTCATAGTATGAAAAGTGGTACATGAAAGAAACATGGTCAGATCCACGACATACGTAAAAATTAAAGCACATAAAACCATAACCTATAATGTGAAAATTCAATGTTAAAATACGAAAGCCCATTAAAAGTTAAAACTATACATGGTCCAAACGTTAAGATTGTTCTATGGTCCTGGTGAAATAAAACTGTTTATATTTGAGCTTAGAAGACAATATGTCGTCTACACGTCTAATCGCGTCCGGCAAGCTGTTCCACACAGTAGCACCATAATAAAAAAGGAACGTTTAAAAATTGCCTTGTTCACTGCAGGAACAACAACATCTAATGAACAGGAACGTCTAGTATTGTATGAGGCAACATCAGATACAAGCGTCACCTGGTCAGACAAATAATCTGGTGCAAGACCATTGACACATTTGAACATAAGGCAAGCTGTGTGAAATTTACGCCGGTCTTCTAAAACTTGCCAGTTGAGTTGTCTGACCAGGTCCACGCCTCTGGTATTTATAAAGTCAAAATTCCCAAAAATAATGCGGGCGGCATGATTTTGAAGCCGTTGTAATGATATGGCGCCCCGAGTACTACAGAAGGCCCAGACGGTATCAGCATAATCTAAGTTAGGCTCGATGTAAGATTTATAAATCCGAATTAGAACGCTGCGAGGTAAGAAAGAACTAAGTCTACGAAGGATGGCCAGTTTACTATTGACTTGCTTTTGTAAGTGAAGTAGATGATGTTGCCAATTTAATTCATCGTCGATAACCACACCAAGATACTTGAAAGAATTAACTCGGGCGACAGGCTCACAATACATATCGATAAGAAGGTCAGAGCGACCACGTGTGCCTGAACCAATCAACAATGTATGTGACTTGCTAGGGTTTGCACACAATTTGTTTCCCTTAAACCATTGTTCAACGCTAGAAACGTCATTCTGGAGTCGAGACTGAACTTCACTCAAACTGTTAGCTGAGGTGTAAAGGAGGGTGTCGTCCGCGAACAGATTACAACAGCCGTCGGTAACATATTGGATCAGGTCATTGATATAAAGGATAAACAAAATTGGGCCAATTACGGACCCTTGAGGAACCCCGATTGTTACCTCACGAAATGTGGATACCTTTCCATTACATTTTACCTATTGCAATCTGTCGGTCAAGTATGATTCAAACCATCTGCATTCAGCATCTTTAATACCATACTTACGTAGCTTGATCAGGAGAAGACTATGACTGATGGAGTCAAAGCATTTCTGTAGATCAAGTGAGCATACACCAGTAATTAAACCGTCGTTAATGTAAGATTCGTGACCTTGTTAAAATAATTCTTGACTTCAAATGAAGACAGAATATTAAATGGTTTCCCATAGCCTTAAACGCATTAAGCCGGGGTCGCAAAATTTAATAAGAAGCAGTCAAGGAACTACAAGAAACATGTATTATTACTAACATTGATATGGCAGGTAACAATATTTGAATCATCTGCCAAATATACTTTCTGGATGATTTGAAAAATACATTTGGCATAAACAATATTTCAGACACACGAGCAAATGAGGTATATAAATTACACAAAAACAATCCATTGACAATTTGATAAATATACACATTAAGATAAGATGAAAACAAATTTTATTATCAAATTTTTCTGAAGAAGACTCCTCTATTCCATTTTTGTTCTGGATGCCCAAATTACATGAAACCCTTTTCAAATCAAAATTCACAGCAGGCACATGTGGTTCCAAATGAGCAAACAAACAACTATCGAAGGAGGTAATAGTGTTTTTGACTGCAGTTAGGAATTATTTCCGTAAATACTTTAATGCAAGTTCTAGAAACTGTGAAATGAATTGTTTTTGGAATATTAACAATTCTTCCGAGTTTGAATCTAAAATCAAAGATTTAAGAGCAAAAGTATCAAAGGTTTTTTTTTCTACACTGTACACAAATTTACCCACAGATGCAGTCAAAAGTTCTGTTTCCAAATTAATCAGCAACATGTTTGAACATAATGGTAAACTATATATGAATATTAATTTATGTTCAAAGAAAGCATATTGGTCACACAACAAATATTCAAAAAGTAAACATTAAACACCGTTGAAACGTTGAAACTTTGATAGATGCAATAAAATGTTCTTGTAGATAAAAATTTTGTTCAATTTCGACCATAGTTTTTCAACAAATAAAAGGCATTCCAGTGGGTAGCAAGTGCTTCGTGTCACTCGCTGATTTATATTTAACCTGGCTTGAATTTAAGTACATGGATAATATGATGAAAGAAGACTTTCATTTGGCTGCAAAATTATCAAACAATGCAAGGTATATTGATGACATTGCTTGTGTAAATGTGCAAAATTTTACTGAAATTGCCAATTGAAAGAAATTACGCAAAAGATATGCCTCTGGAATGTCACAATTCAGATGGTTTCAGAGATGTGTTCCTGGATTTGGATATTCGGGTCTCTAATGACAGAATTGGCATTAAAGTCTATCACAAAATTGATGAGTTAAACTTTGATGTGGTCAACTATCCTTTCCGTAACAGCAATATATCAGAAACTATTGGATGTAATGCATTTTGTCAAAACATTTTGAGATTTGGTTGTATTTGTTCAAAATTTCTGGAGTTTGCATCCAGAACCAAATTTATTAACAACAAACGTGAGTCAGGAGAATTCAAACATGTATTTTCGAACAAATTCTTCTACAAATTTTGCTGTAAATGTCCAGATGTTGCTACAAAATTTGTTTCAATCATTTTAAAGATTTCAGACTTGCCTACTTTGCAACTTAATTTTACCTTTTGGCACCATTATGTTTTAATATTCACCTTTCTAACATTTTAGGCTAACATGTATGTGTACATTTACTCAAGGTCAAAAACTCACTCAATCCGGCTGTTCCATACCAGGACCGGGGGGCACAAAGGTGAATCATTCTTTTGAAACATTAGCTACAGGATCGGAAGTCAGTCATAGGCTGTCCCAGGCACTTAGCCAGAAATCGGCAGGATTTACTCAATTATTGTAAATTTGATTAATTCTTTTGAAACATAAACTAAGGGTTACAACTAAATAGACCTTTTTTCTGTGAGACTTTCATTGTGAGGAGAAGGTGTCATCATGGAGTTTGTTTTACGTTTCTGGTACTGGATATCCATTGTTACGGTACTTGTTACGAATTCCTCAGGTTTATACAGGTGTCTGGCTTTATTTTGCAATCACTGGGGTTGAATATATAACCCCAGTTTGTTTGTACCTTAGTTATACACTGGCGAGTAGCTGGACTAATGTGTCATATCCAGCATTTATCAGCAAACTTCACTTATTTAGCTAATTCATCATTTGTCACGTTCACATTCATTCATTATTATGTGGGTTGTCTTTACTGAATATTTAGTTTAGACAAGGAGCCGGCACTTAGAGAGACATGTAAGGCTATGGACAATAATACTTCCATAATATGTATACAGGTCAGACAGTGACAGGTTAGCTTATGGAGAGTAAACAGTTCGGACTGCGGAATCGGGTAATGACTACTGGGAAGTCGTTCTGAACAAAAAAACACAAATACAATAATAACTTTGACCTCATGCTTAGAAGTGACCACTCTTTTGTGTAGCATCACGGCTTCAACTAAAACACTTTCATAGCTATCAAATGAAAGTAGCATTTGCTGCAGTGACCTTGCGATTAAAGAAATTAGGTCAAGGTCACCTATGTTCAATTTCATTCCAGCGCTTGTGGAGGACCATCCTGGTGCGTACAATTTTTTTTTATTCACACTTCTGCTGAGGTACTTTAAAACAAAACTAACCAAAGCAACTCCATGACTTCGAAATAAAAATAGGTCCAGTTTCATACATTTTACGAGATCAAGTTGTCATTCAGATTCACTTTAAGTGAAAAAAATTACACACTTTTTTTTCAAATAATTTGTGAAGGATTGATCAATACTGCTCAGATGCGCCAATTTTACTGCAGGGTATTGCGTGCATCTGTTAGGTCCGACTCTTTGATGACTTAGCGTTAAACGCTTTTGGGCTGTGATAACATGAGAGCTCTGTGTCTGCTGTTAACAATTGTGGACATCAATATTCCACCTCACTATTTGCAGATTGTGTTAGCGCTCAAGTTTGAAATATTCATGTGCGTTCTTGGTAAACTATGGGATTGGGTGTTATATATTCGTATGCTTACTTAGAGATCAATCTTAGCCTGACATTTCACAGATGCATATTGTGAGACCTTCATCATTGATTAACAAAATCCGCTATGAAATTGAAGATGACGTTTTCAACATCGTTGCTCAGCTTACCAGCTTTTGAATGTTTGATCAGTTGGATCCCCCCCCCCAAAAAAGGAGGTGGGGTGGGGGTGGGGGCGGTTCAGGATAAGATATTATTTGCACTAGAACCTGCGGGCCCGTTTGTGGGATTGATACGGGATTTAACCACGTTCCCAGCAACCGGTATTAATGTATCGCTCCTCGTTGTCACTTTAATCTAATACCACGAATGCATTCCATGGAAAAGGACACCCATTTACGGTCCGTGTGACATAAAGAAGCAAAGCTGTAAAAGCTGTATTGTTGAAATTGCTATAGTCCGAAATGACCAGGATCACGTTTTCAAACTTAGCCGAATATTCCTGCTGTTCCAGGTTGCATTGAAAATATCCAATGGTTGGATACATTATTTATTAATTAAAGGCCGTTTAATTGCTCCCACTCATCATTACTGTCCATGAATTAACAATTGCAGCTAATTGTGTTTTTCTGTAGAATTAAAGAGTTGAGTATTTGAATTGTCGTGGAAAGCTTTGGAGATCATTTCAAACTAGTTTTAAGAAGGTTTAGTACCTCTGAACACTCCCATTGGTGTAAAATAATGATGCCAAGATCCAGTGATGCTTTCCTCGATGACTAATCTATTCATAGATAATCTGACTGTTATCCACAACTCTCAGTATGTTCTGTCAGATCTGAGAAAGAACAATGCGTTTAAACTGTGCCGGTTATCCAAATTGTGAACATGAGCATATCAAGGAACCTGCTGATCCTGGAGATACCCCTCCCCCAAGAAGAAAACTTAAAATGAACCTCCTGTACCCTCCTTCTCTTATTCTGAAAACGCAAAACTTCATGCAGTAAGTGCTGTGTCCATATATATATATATAGAGAGAGAGAGAGAGAGAGAAAGAGAGAGAGAGAGAGAGAGAGAGAGAGAGAGAGAGAGAGAGAGAGAGAGAGAGAGAGAGAGAGATTATCGTATGCTTTGTTGACGATATGAACTGCATCCAATGTGAGTTGACTGCTTCATATCGTCTATAAAGCATGCTATAAAATTTTTATCTTATGTTTGGGTCGGTTTGTACATTTCAATACACACAGCAACAATTTGCAGAAATTTTTACTCCTCATCAACACATTTACCGATGAAACCGGAAGAGTACCGATACCACCGGAGGAGTGCCGATACCACTGGAAGAGTACCGATACATCATATCGCGGCACTGTAGCTTTTAGGCCTATATTACGGTATTTATACAAGCTGTTATAATACTTATATCGATCCAAACATGAGATGTATATATATATACATACATTTGTGTAGGGGGTGATAGGGGGGTCATCGACATAAGCGCTTCTTAAAGTTACACGTGAAAACCCCCTTTTACTTGTAGAATGTATTCATTCTAGAACTGTTGGTACATCTATTCACATTGACAGACGATGCGTGGTCACCGAAAGTGTAGTTGTCGTCAAAATGTTTCGTTCTTAAAACCCATGATCTTGGTTAGCTTTTCCTTGAATAATTATGGTCATTGTGGGTCTAGATTGAGCTCATTTAGTTATCGGGGTAAGGGGCCATGTCACTTGTCACGCTTAACGGCATTTGGCGTAAGGGGGTCATCACCTTTTGACGTTAATTTGCTCAAAGCATGACAAAGAATATGAAAGTGACAAAAAATAATAATAATAAAAAAAGAAATAGAAAACGAAGCTAGTTCCAGGTTGACTTAAATTGCAATATACTCACAAAATAGACCTACAGATGTTGCCACATTTACCATCCCTATATACTCCTTATGTTACTGGCAAATTATAGAATCTGTTTGAGTAAGTTTTAACATTATTGACTTAATTATAGATATATGCCAACTGTGTTTTTGGAACCGGAATAGGGTCTCTGATCCTGCACCTTTAAGAATGCAATTTGAATGGATGTTGCAAAGAGGTTTTAAGAGAATAAATTATACCGTTGTTAACAGCTTCTTTGGTGCAGTCTGAACCTTAAGCATCCTGAGTCTGCACAGGAAAGCTGTTGATAAATATATAAAATGACAATTTAAGGGTTAAGAAATAATAAACACTTCATAAACACACTGTGACAAGAATTTCCAACTTTTATTTGTTTCATTCTAGCTAGGGTAAACGGCTGTGCACTTTCGCATTCTATGCTTTCCACATGCCTATATAACAGCCAAGATTTCAAAGAGGGGTGTAGGTGTATTTTTCCCAGGTCGTAAATGCTCAATGTAAAAATACTCGATAATGAGGTGTAAATATGTATTTTAATACAGTCACACAACTGTAAATCATAACTTCTGTACGCGACTTTAGCAGTGAATATGGTTTATATGCATGAGATATTTTGATATTCATATTCTACGTGGAAAGACATTTCACTCAAGTTACATCCAGCGTGACTAATCTAAATTCAGGACGAGCCTTGCACTCTTTGACAGGCACATTGTTTACATAATGTATGTCCATCCGTCTTTCCTGTAATTGATAGATGGTATAATATTTCTGTATGGCATTTTCTTCAGGTATGATAATAAGGCTGACTGTGCATATTTAGCACGTTTAACAAATAATGTTGATAACATGTTCAATATATGCCCCAGCTTCTAAAGATAACATCATAGCACGATTTTTTCCTACTGACAGGATTTTGATTATTTTGCCAACTATGATGAAGTTGTGTTTCACCAAAATTGATCAGTTCGGCCTAATTGGGAAGGTATAAATCATTTCTCCTGTCTGCATAGCTATCAGAAGATGACTCAGACATATACATATCACCTTCCACCAGTCTCACACTTGGCATTCTATAGCATGTGCCGCCAGATTTACCAAATCCAAAGTCAGTGTTGCAATAACAAAAAGAGTAAATGGTCTAGACTTTGTGTTTCATCTGTCGACGGGAAAAAAATAAAGCAAAGCAAAACAAAAAACCATTAAAGACACATCATACAAACCTGTTAAAACAAAACCAAAACCAACCCCCCCAAAAACAACAACAACAACAACAACAATAACAACAACAACAACAACAACAACAACAAACATTTGTCTTATTGCAAGGCAGCAGCTATAAGCATCGGTTATGCTGCAACAGCTCAGATATGAACGTCGAGGCATCAAACATCCAAGCTGAAAACAAAAGCTTCTGGATCAGTTGGTTACATTGGAACAGATCTTGAAAAGTCTAGATAAACATGTGCATTGCTGAGACGCCGCTAACAATAAGATGATACATATCGAACTTGATAGTGTTCAAACGGTACATGGGCTTACAGAATTAGGTCTATTAAGTTTCTCTTTGTATTAACTAGATTTATGTAAGGAAGAAGGATGGAAAGATAAAGTATTAATACTTTATTATGTCGCTTAATTGGCAGGGAAATGATATATAGACAATTTGTGCTGTTTGTACCAGGATAATAGATATTGAGCTTTACTTCCGTGACAGTCATTATATAACCTGCATGTATATGTATGTATGGTATTACTTATATTAGTAAGATCAGCATGTCTGTTTCTTTGTAAGTATGCACGTATGTATGTATATGTATGTATGTATGTCTGTTGAAATCATTTTTGTTCTTCATACACAAGCCACTGAAAATGTGGTAGTAAAGTAAAGTGAAAAATTTGAAAAAAAACTTAAAAATAGCAACATTTTGCCTCTTCAGTCTTACGATGTTAGATTTAACTTGATCACCGATGTCATTTAAATATACCCCCCCCCACCGAATATTCGGACAAGATAACGTACGTTATGACAACATTTTGATATAACCACGCGTTGAACATGCCGATCTGTGTAGGTTCCTGACAATTTCATTTTGTTGTCAATATCTTTAAAATGTCAATAACAAGTTTAGTTTTCTATAAAGGGCTAAAAAAAAGCCCAAACATAAGAAAAACGACAGAGAGAGAGAGAGAGAGAGAGAGAGAGAGAGAGAGAGAGAGAGACAGACAGACAGACAGAGAGACAGAGACAGAGAGACAGACACACACACACACACACACACACAGAGAGAGAGAGAGAGAGAGAGAGAGAGAGAGAGAGAGAGAGAGAGAGAGAGAATGAGAATGAGAGGACTGTGACAGTCCTGTGCTTAGCTGACTTTGGATGCACGGACTATAGGAATAATGTTTCAAGGTCACCTTTCTTCAAGACCATTATTACTGTTTGCAATGTCAAGGTGTTTTCCCAGAGAGTTCTGGAGTCATCATTTTTAAAGGTGACAAGATCCAATATTACAAAGGTATAAACAAATATGTTAGGTTGACCTTTTAAGGTAACTACCAGCACCATAACCAACCCTGTTGGTACTTTCCTGGGGGTCTCTTCGGGACAAAGATATGTCGGGACATAAGCATTTTCGGACAAAGCCATTTCGCAACAGAGTTATTTCGGGACTAGACTACTTCGGTAAATGAAAATATATATACTTATGAGAATGGGGAAAAATAAGGACACACAAATAACAAAGCATATCGCTTGCTCTTTCATCTTAAGCTTGGTGTCGATGCATCTCTAGGCCTTTGAATGCAGACTGTACCTTTTACTACCACACCTTCTGTCCACTTTGCGCAGATCAGCTGGATCCTAGCGACTATTCGGGATCTGATTCTTCTCTTATCTGCATACTCATCCTATAGCGCGAACAGCTTATCTGTGATATGCCCATTGTTCCTCCTTTGGTTTCTTATCTATTGTCAAATATTGAAGTTCAATATTTGAGCAAATAGTATATATAATAATCTATTCCGTTTCCGTCCGATATTTTTGTCCATACCGAGTTCCGTACAGCAGTTCGTGTTTTGTACTTGACTTTTTTCTTTTGTGTCATTCTGGTCTCGGAACCAGAGAATATATAGTCGCTCTCACTTTGGCTGGAACCGTTCGACTGTGCAGATCGTTGTTGCCCGTCAGGGCGCTCCTCGTTGCCATGTACATAATTTGTATTATAAGTTCAGTTTAACATCGTTCCTGCATTATGTTAAAGTTTGCGTTGAGGGTGCACTTTGTTTAAGTTAAGTTAAGATCAACAACGATCTGCACAGTCGAACGGTTCCAGCCGAAGTGAGAGCGACTATATATTCTCTGGTTCCGAGGCCATAATAAGACAAAAGAAAAAAGTGAAGTAGAAAACACGAACTGCTGTACGGAATTCGGTATGGACATAAATATCGAACAGAAACGGAATAGATTATTATATATACTATTTGCTCAAATACTTAACTTCAATATTTGACATCTATCACTCTTTGTTTGCCAGCTCTGTCAATTGTAAACATTATATGGTAGCAAAAAACTGAGTGTGTAAAAAAGAAACACATTAATGCTTTGAGTTCAGTATTGAACAATATATTTTAATACGCCAATCTTGATATTCAAAAGTCTGGCCTTCGACATGCTGATCCATCAGACTACAGACTACAGGAACTACAGACAGAGAAAAAAAAATATTACAAAGAGAAATAAATTTAGCTGCCTTTAAAAAAGCAACCAATATCGACGTGAACAGATGTTGTTTTCAAACATATGTATGGCACACTGTTGCTTTTAATTATTGTTCTCAATTTGGTTTAGGTTGATATCAATTATAAAGAGACCACTCAAGCCTATGTTAAACCTATAGGAATGGTATCTCTCCCTCTTTCTTTCTCTCTCCTCTGCCTCTCTCTCTCACTCTCTCTCTCTATCTCTCTCTTTCGCTCTCTCTTTTTGCGGGGGGAGTAATCAAGAGGATATATGTAATGGAAGGATAGTATATTTCATGAATGGCGTTTACTGGAGGTGTGGGTGTGGGATATGACTGTGGAATGAAACATGTCACAACTGAAAGTAACTTGGTAATATTTCCAAGCCCTGTTTCTGAATGGCAGTATTACTGATATATATAATCTTTCAATTCGTTGCAATTCCGTTGTATTCAATATATGGTGCGATGCAGGGAATTGTCCCATGATAATACATACGCCCAATCTTCCTGTGGGAGGGATTTTCGGTTTATTTGATATTGTCTTGTTCACGTTTCATGAAAACGCGGGTATATAGCTACGCGGTCGGAATCCAAAATAATGACACGTGGCTGTGTAAAATTAGACATGTGACATGTACTTGGCCAATGCAATGGATTGAAAGATTCTTCTACTTCAACATTTTTTAGTAAAGGAAGCAAGTAAAGCTTATGCAAAAATTTGATCGAGTAAAATAAATGCATTAAAGATGAAGGACTAGGCTTGAAAGCATTGGGGAATTCATGTTATCGAAATTGGTTCTGCTGATTCCCATTCCGTTTTCAATATTTCGATTCATTTTAACAGTATGTTCTACCCATAGACAGTTTGCTATCTGGATCAGTAGCAGTTACTATAGGTCGACGTGTAAGGCACGTCCGCAAAAAAGTAGAAAATGTCTACAGTATGTTTAAAACAAGCCTACCACGTCCACCTTGATAGATCAGTCCGGCGTGCCAGCCTTCTGCGTCTTGATCCAACACTTTGGAATGCTTTCTGCCGGGAACAGGACCAGCGCCATAAACTGGCGGCATATCTGCAAAGTAAGGAAACATCATTTAACATTTAAATTTTGGGTTTTTTTTCCATACAAGCATCAGACTGTTATTCTTATTCATATATGACATGAATACACAATCCGTCCCCGCCCCGTGTACTAGTATTTGTTTGCACATATTGCCACAGACTCACGTACCAGCTCAACCAATAACCAGTGTTCGTAAAAATGAAGCTGCTCCCCGAGGTATATCTGTCAATAAACGTGACACGTGGAACGACAAGTTTCTTGTAATCCTATACATTGAATGGGCTACTTTGATGTTAAAAATGAATAATTGTACCCCAAAATACAAATATAAATATGAGGAATGGATGCCGTTTGTGTTGGTGTTATGAGTGCGGGCCACGCTTTCCATGCCAGCCTAGCATAAACCCACCCAATTTGTGTTAACTTAAACAATATTCATTTCTCAATCTATGTATATATATATATATATACGCGCGCGTGTGTGTGAGTCAATATATATATAACCCACCAATTTGTGTTAACATAAACAATATTCATATCTCAATATATATATATATATATATACATATATAATACATATATACGTGTGTGTGTGAGTCAATACAATTTATTCACACGATGACTGACACTTGAATTTATCTTTGCAGAATGCATACTACTTACCTTATGCTTTCTAGCATTTACGAAGTAAGAGCGCCGCAATCCCAAAAACCAGTATTTTTTCAAAACTTTTCTGACATATTGCTTCAAGCAATTGATTGATTGAATGATTTATCTAAATATATAATTATTTATTTATTCGTTTGTTTGTTCGTTTGTTTACTTATTTATCTTTGTTTGTAGGTTTGTTTGTTTGTTTTTTTTTACTGGGTGGTTGGTTGGTTGGTGTGTTTGTCTTCGAGAGATCTGCATAGGTCATGCAATACATATGTTTATAGTGTATGCCTAAAATTTCACAATGTTAGTTTCCGTACTTTTGTTAGGTGGGGAGATACCTTGTTGTGGAGACACGTTGGAATGTCTTGAGAGCCTCCCACCGGCATCGTCGATGTGCATGAGCAGCCTAATTGAATGAATTGTGGACAGGAAGAGTTTCGCAGTCTGCTTTCTTCCTGCCTGACCTTATAGCAATGAGGGGGGCACTTGTTACACACACGAGGCACCTCTGACGAACACATGAATAGAATACTGGTGTGTGATATGGGACCCGGCCGCTTTGAATGTTGCTATTATGTAACTACAAAATAAGGTAATAAAATTTATATTTTTTGATTATCAATATTAATATTTTTTATTAACATTAGTGGGAGTATCGTGTCCTACAAATACAAACTGAAGAAAGTGCTGTATAGTCGTGTTTTTTTGTTGTTGTTGTTGTTGTTGTTGTTTTTTTTCTTTTGTCTTTTTTTTTTTTTTTTTTTTTTTTGTTTTTGTTTTTTTTTCCTGGAATTTGACGCTACTTCCCTGGTTCAATTACAGATATGTCCCACTAGAGCGCCCTTGAACACTTCTTTACGCTGCCTGACTGTTGCCATTCAGGACAGCAAAAGGTCCAAACTTCCCAGCGAATAGACTCATTTTGGTGACTGTGGATAGTCTTGTACTTTCTGCATTGAGTATAACACTTGCTCTAGGTGATACTACAAAAATAGAATTGTATGGTAAACATATTTATTTATCCTGGATGGCCCTAAAGTACAATAGGTGAATAATACAAAGATTTCTCCAGACACGAAGAGACACAAATGACCCTGTGGTAATATTAGAAAAAATGGACACCGTAAAAATGGATCATATGCAGGGACAGGAAAATACAAATACGAATCGCCTGTTACATTCTGAACTGCTTCAGAAATTTGAGCATTTGCCACATCAGCTAGTTTTTTGCTACCAAAAAGAAAAGTGTTTACAAACCTATCACGTGCTACATGGATAGTGAGATTGGAATGATCCACAGGGGCCGATATAGATAGAGTAAAATGTAACAGTTTTTTTCCTTGGCTGCAATAGAGGAGCACGTGTTTTTGGTCTTCACTTGAACCGGAGCATGTACACGAAGGATTATGAAGGATGTTTACCTTATGAAAGATGTAACTAAGTCTAGAAAACCTCACTCGCATCTGATTGAGGCATATATTCGGGAAGCAATCACCGCAGGAGTAAGCTTGGGGACATCGTCAGCCGTAAGTAAGGCGTCCTTCAGCTTAGATTTGAAAATTTGAAGAGAAGGGGAGTTTCTGATATCGAAGGGTAGATTGTTGCAAAACAAGATGGTATCATGGAGAAAAAAGTTGCAAAAGCGCGGGGTTCTACATTTGAGTGGGCGATTGGAGGTAGAATGCTGTAAAGAACGACCAGTGAACGAAGGAGGTAATTATCTTGAAAGGTAAGTGGGAGTAAACTGATTATACATTTCATAGAAGAGGATCACCTCGAAATATTTGCATATGTTTGAGAGGGTTTGCCACCCTAGGTACTGGAGTAGTTTAGCATGAGAAGTGTATTGTAAGGTACCTGTACATATTTTAGACGCCTCGAACTGAATAAACCCCAGAAGATCAGCAAGACCTTCATCGCACTTGTCAAACAGAAAACAACCGTATTCAAGAATGTGTGGAATCATGGAAAACATAGTCTGGTCAAAGCTTTGCGGGGGAGTTGGAATTTGACCCTTTTGAGGAGTGCTATGCGCTGACATGATTTATTGGTGATATAGTGTGGGGGCATATGGAGTCCCGTGGGCTTTTGATGAAGATTTTATAAAACCTACTCAGAAATGCTAGATACATCTAAAATAACAGAGAAAACATGTTGGCAGTTTGCCAACCTGTTAGATTCAAAATGGCAGCCAAATTTCTAAATTTTGTCCAATTAGAGGTCCCTTAAAGGTCCTTGCAGTATCAAGCACCTTTTTTGCGTATTTATTTTCATAACTCCCGGCTGTAAAGTTGGATTTTTATCTTCAAATTGAATCTTAGTCAATTTAGACTCATATTTGTCTTAAAAGTATCAAATCATTGGATCAAAAGAATGTAAATCGAACCGAGATTAATGACCTTATTTTGAAACAATATTATGACACCAGTATATTACTACAATAAAGGGCATCATTACCTCCCTTACCAAGTTCATACCTGTACGACTGGGGGGACCTGTTTTAAATTATTATCATTCTCACCTTCATCATTGTCACTCTCATATTGTGAGTTTACATTGGAACAGTATTATGAAACAAGTGTATGGCTACAATAAATAGCATCATCACCTCCATTATACAGTTCATATTTGTATGATTAGGATAATTATTTTAACTATCATCATTCTCATCTTCATCATTGTCACTCTCATATTGTGAGTTTACATTGAAACAATATTATGTATGACACATTAAAGTATATTGCTACAATAAATGATATCATCACCTCCATTACCCAGTTCATATTTGTATGATTAGAATAACTATTATAACTATCATTGTTCTCATCTTCATCATCGTCACACTCGTATTGCGAGTAAACATTGAAACAACATTATGACACATTAAAGTGTATCGCTACATTAAATGACATCGTCATCTCCATTACTAAGTTCATACTTGTGTGATTAAGATAGCTATTTTAACTATCATCGTTCTCATCTTCATCATTGTCACTCTCATATTGTGAGTTGTGGTGTCCAGCTGGTGGCTCTCCTACACAGTGGAAGCTGGCCGTATCTAGTGATTGCCATATACAGTGGCAGTCTGCCATAGTAGTTGGCTTGTTCAGTTGAACGATGAAGATGAAAGCAGTTCATCATAATTCCAGAGTCATCCATATGTTGGATCTACTTTTGGTACTTCATCCAAAATCTATCATTTATGCCAGTTGAGCCACAGGCAAGAAGTTCACCAAGATCAAACTGTAGTACACAAGTGATATGTGAACTGTTCTACATATGCTGTACATGGCAATGACCAGCTAGTAGGATAAGCTGAGATGGACCTTGCATTATTATTAGGTGGGATGAATGTACTGGGTTGAGGGTGGGGGGAAACCTTACGACCAAATTTAGTAAATTTCATTTTCTAAACACATAAATTCTGACCACAAAAGTTTCTATTCTGTTAGATACTGCCCAGATTTGATATTGTTCTAGTGGTTACCTGGGTGTTTAACCCACTCTGGCTGAGAATAGGCTAATAGAGGTCGTATGCTTTTACATTTGGCACATAAAGTGCCGGAGGGTATTGTCATCCCCTACATCGTCAGTCCATCGGTTCATTCGTCTTGTCAATGATACCTTGATATTTCAACAAATTTTCAACATGGTTGTACCAAATTTTTATCAGAGATGCGAACTTGAATTGCACCAGTTTGCCTTTGAAAACTAGCATCCTCTTATTATTTTTAAACTTGAAATCAAACTTTTTAAGAATTTATTTCAAGACCGTCTGAGTAGCGCACAAGGGGGCGATGTTACCATATTATCTCCAAAAATATTCACCATAGCTCTACTAAACATTTGTCACAGAAGAACCTTATGATGGACCAGGTTCCTATCGAAAACAGGCCTCCTCTGATTATTTCTTAACATTTAATAAAATTTTTAAAGTATTTATTTGAAGGCCGTCTGAGTGGCGTCAACCCTGACGATGCTACCGCGATATCTCAAACAATTTTGATCGCACCTTTACCAAGTTTTTGTCAGAGATGCATCTTCTGTTGGACCAGGGTCCTATAAAAATGGCATCCTCTTGGCATTTATAAACTTTGTATGAAACTTTAAAGTATTTATTTCAAGGCCGTCTGAGCGGCGCACAAGGAGACAATGTTACCATAATATCTCAACAAGCATCTATCGCAGCTTCATCAAATTTTCATCAGAGATATTGCTAAAAATAATGATAAATTGAATATTCACAGAAAAAATTGATGGTGATAGGTTTGGTGACAGAAGAAAATTAATGTATGTTTAGTTATATGGTCGAATTTTTTTATCATTGACCGAGAGCGTGAAATGAATCAAGGCAGATTCAGATAATGTACAAAACCAGTGTATTTATGACCATTATAATTTTCTGTTGTCAATAAAAAAAATATATAAAAAAGAAGCAAATTTCATTAGAGATGCACATTATAAAGGAGTATGTTCCTATTGAAAACCAGATTCCACTCATTATTTTGAAACTTGTTATAAAACTTTTGAAGTATTTATTTGACGCTCTCTGATCATGATTCAGATTCAGATCCAGATTCTTTTATTCAACAATAAATTCAATACATTTGAATTGCTAGGTAACAATGACAGAAATATATATAAACAAATGCAAAACAAAAAATACGAGAAATAGTACATTATTACCACAGAGAACAGATAGTCAGGATGACCCAGGTAAGGATGAAAACATCCGCTCTCGCACGGCCACCTAAATAAATTTACTAGGTAAGTTAACACCTTGCTTCAGAACAAAGCACCACATGTGTGTTAGGGCAGTTGAACTGACTGAGACAAAGATAACATAATTACATACAAATCTACTTTATGAATCCTCATTACAAACAAAGCAATTTGGAATAGTACAGGTTTCAGAGTATTGGTCTATGTAGAGTCTACTAACATATTGAGAGAGAGAGAGAGAGATAGAGAGAGGGACAGAGGGAGAGGGAGGGAGAGAGAGAGAGAGAGAGAGAGAGAGAGAGAGAGAGAGAGAGAGAGAGAGAGAGAGAGAGAGAGAGAGAGAGAAGTGGACAATGTTACCATAATATCTCAAGGATTCATCACAGCTTCATCAAATTTTTGGTGCAGTTACACCGTATTATGACACCTGCAAAGTCTCGAAAAAAATGCAGAATTGGGAAGAAAACGTTGTGGGCGCCGAGGGTAATCCTTATCTGAACGCTATTTTCTTATTATGAGGTGGGCACTAAACACCTATTCCATGCTTTGAAAAATTGTGAATTCATCGGGCATGCTATCTCTGTTTAGCTCTCAGCTATAATTGTTATTCAAAAGGTTTTCTGTGGACAAAATATAATTGAAGACATGGAAGCAGATGACTTTCTATATAATTGGCCACTTTTAGGGCAATTAGAGGACTAAACCCCAGACTTAATGGGGTTAATCAAGAATATCTAGAGGCCTTGCTACAGTCAGTGTGCAAAAACGTCTTTGCAAATAAATGTGCTTGGATTGTAGTAAGAATGTGTTCTGTCTTTCAATATAAATGAAGACTCAGCAAGTAATCTAAAAGCACTTGGGACACTATTTCTCCAAGCAGTTAGCTCATGCAGATCCACCATCAGCATGACAGCACCATGCATTAGTCCTGGACCACCACTTTAGTTACTATACAGGAAATCATTCTGTCAGCATACCAATACTACCATACAGACCTGCAAAATACATTCAGACAACGGGTAAGTTATAATAAGGAACAATGATTTGAACTGATGATCTTGGATCAGATGAGGAAAATGTATTAATCTAGACTAAAAGGGTAATGAGATAAAGTTAAATATCAACAAGTTTTGATGCATAGATTATATGCATACATTTTTTAGCATATCAGCCATCTTGAAATTTGGTTGGTAACAACTGGTGTTAAGTTTCAAGATTGAAAATGGTGACACAATGTTGTTACATGGTTCATGACACAATGTTGTTACATGGTTGGAGTATGATATATAACTCCTAGATAATGTTAGTTCGAGAATACTGGTTCTTTATGTAAAATGACATAGTGGCTTGTGGGGGTGGGTGGGGGTGGGGTGGGGGTGGGGGGAGTGGCGGTGGGGCAGCCATTTTGAGGAAATTGTAGCTATCTTGAATTGTGATACCTACAATGCTATACATACCCTCATTGATGCCAGTAACAACCAGAATAAAGGCCAAATTTAAATCAACTATTTTGATGCTAAACATTTATAAGAAACATGGATAATATAGATAAAACTTTTCAGATATTTTAAATTTTGGTATCTAATAATATTTAGGTTTAAGGCAAAAGACATGAATAATGTTCCTGGCCAAAGGGTAAAATTTGATTGTCAGATCTATCAAATCGAACATTTCGGACACTTTATGCAACATAAAATATCATTATGTTTGGAGTTTGGCGGCCATTTTGGAAAATGACTGCCATTTTGAATTAAACAGGTTGGCAAAGTGCCAACATGGTATTTGATGTTTTTTAGGGTACAAATAACATTTCTGAATAGGTGGCATAAAATCTTCATCAAAATCCCACGGGACTTAAAATCAGGATATATGCTCCCACACTAATACAGGTGATGTGAGCACGCCAGGATAACTTACTGCTGAGAGTCATGCCAAGATGGGCATGCACGTTTACTATTGGGATAGCTGATTGACCAGGAATGACTGGTGGATGGTAAGGCTTAGTTGAAAAAAAAAAACAGATAGAGATTTAGTTGCATTAAATGTGACTCGCAAAGGTTTACCTCAGGTATGAATGGCAGAAAGACTGTTACATAAAAAATCAGAAGATTCCATGGGATTTTGTTTATTTTTTTAGAGACAGGTGTTACCCACAAAAAGTCTTATATCGCAACTAATCTTATCTACAAGGTCATCCACATCAACCAAAAAGCGAAGAGGGCCAGGTATGGATCCCTGTGGAACCCCAGCTTCAACTGGCTGACAGAAGGAAGTTTAGCCATGGATTACTACACGTTGGAGCCGGTTTCATAGATAACTCTCAATGCAATCAACAAGGTGATCAAAGACACCAAGTTGGTGCAACGTGAAAAGCAAACCAGGATGCCATAGTTCGTCAACTTCCTTGGACACGTCAAGGTAAGCCATGCTGGCTTCCTTGGAATGCACCCATGGAATGCACAATAAGGTGATGGGGTGGTAATTACCTTACCTGCTAAGTGACGTATCTTGCTCCACCAAATGGTGTGAGGGGAAGTAACACGTGGATGCCCCATAACTAGTCCCGTGGCAGGCAAGTAATTCCTTAAACTGTCTGTTTGACTTTATGAATACAGTACGTGTGTTGGGTTTCTTTCACACATCGGGAAATGCAGAAAGACTGAGTGAAAGTTTAAAGATTTTGGTAAGTGGCTAACAGAAAGAAGACGAAGAACGCTTAAGTTATGCGTTTCCTACGTTGTCTGTACCAGAGGCTGAGGTGAGCCTTACAAGAAAGGGACTTTGTTGATGCTGTTTTCGTTAAAGGTGACCTCCTTTAAACAGGCATCAATAATATAAGTGAAATAGGACAGAGGTGGAGCATCTGCATGGGGTTAGGTTTTGTGTTGATTAGCAAAGTATTTATTGATTAAATTACATTTTTTCAGAGTCACTGGGAATGATCATATCATCATCAATTATGGGGGTTTGTCTAGGTGGCCTTTACAGCTTAACACAGACTTGGAGAGGCTTCCTAACTGTTTAGGGTTTATGTCCGTGTTGTATAGTTGTTGACGTAACTTAGAAAAGTATAAACGGGTGGAGAGTTGTACAATATTGACAGCTTTATTTCATGACTTTATGTACAGCTGGTAGAGTCTTTTACTTATAGTGAAAACATCGTCGCTATATGGGTGAGGTTGGTTGGATATATGTTTAACATGCTTGTAAGCACGATTTCGTTGATGTATGAGTTTTATTCTATATCAGTTCTAATCCACGCTTTTGGGGCTCATTACGATAAAAAAATTAGCCTTTTAAAGTTCCATGCGTGTCTTTTGAAAGGTTTGTCTTTAAACACAGAAAGGAACAAGGAACAGAACACTACCTAGTGATAATGAATTTGATACCAGAACCACAGTACCACAATTTAAGTCCTGGTGAGTCAGTGATCAAGTAAACTGTAAGAATAATCGCTTACATCAATCGGTTCACCCATGAGTTGAACACTTTGTATTATATAAAAGGTTAACAAGAGATAGGCCTAGTTCATTTTCAGCAGGGGGGAGAACCCCATGCAGGTAGCACACGTGTCGGTGAAGTCACCTGTGACGATCACATTATATACGGATTGCTCTCAATAGCTGTACCGATTGACAAGGTTAAAGAATTAGGAAAAGTGTCAAGGATCTGCGCTTATTGTCTAGGTGAATAATAATTATTTCCAGTCAAAACATTTCCCTGGCGTGTAGATATTTGTATCCATAAGCATTCAGAAGTGGGATCTTCTAGGTCAGAGCTCCTTAGTCAAGGCAAAGATATGTGTATGAAAGTCAACACCTCATCCCCTCAGCCTAAAAGCTGATCTCTGCAAAAGGGCGGTGGAAGTTGTAAAAAAGTGAGAGATGGTTAGAATACACAATGAACATGACTGTATGACACCTGAAAGGAGATCATGTATAATTTGCAATGGAAAAGAGTCGAGAGTCAAATGCCTTTAAACTGCAAATAAGCTGGACGCCAATGCCGTCAGTGATTCGTTCACAACGTATACATGCACGACTCCCAAGTTATTACGTCAATGTGGTCATACCACACAGCATGCAGCAGTCCATGCAGCCGGGTGCATGGAAAATGGACACTGAGGCTGGGGGTCATAAAGTAGCATACAAAGAATGTGACTATAGCATGGTAAGTGTCAAAGCAGTAGGCACATAAACGTCTTGATAGGCAATTAAGCATTATGTGATAGTTGTAACATGTCATATGACCATTATGCCATATTATCAACGAAGTCGAAGACCGAGTCAAATCAGATGGCATAATGGTCATTGTGACATGTTATAAATGACTTGTCACAAGGGGGGTAGGAACTGGTGTAGTTTGTCACTAACGAACGTTGTCAAATGCACAGTCAAGTTTGACTGCTTACTCGTGTATTTTCCACTTATTGGTATGGCAGAAGGAATACCAGGTGGTTGAAACCGAAATGACCTGTTTAAGTGAATCGGGTAGTATTCCCGCTCAACAGTTATTTCAGACGAGTTCCCGTCATAATGACGAGAGTGCACGCTACAAAAACCTATTGCAGGTAAAAAAGTAATACATTTTTGGAATTTAATTCACTTATTTTTTCAGGGTTCATGCTTGGCATGGACACTGATTAAATGTTGTAAATTGAGTCATGTACATCAATGTACATTATGACGACAGTGATATCATGGCAGATATGACAGACGACTTGGAAAGTTCTAAGAATGCGCGTTTGTACTATTCCAAGTCCTATGGTCATCTGCAGCGATCCTGCAAGAACAATACCTTAGTATGGGCTGTTGTGGGGAAAAAGTCAACAACAACTGTTTGTACAACACCCTGCCTGTAGGTCAAGCTGCACTGCACCATACTAGCAAGGCTATTGTGTGAAAAGCGTTCATTGCATGTTTATTTCACTTGTTATTTAATAGTGAAGGAAGACCATAATCCACACTTTCACAGAAAGATTGGATTATGTTCTATAATGATAACTTTTTCTGGCTCCCTATTGGTTGGTTCCTACCACCCATGTTACAAAAGGCTCTGTGTCTTTAAACTTGTCCAGATCTTTTAGATCTTTTACCTCAATAAGCTCTCTCGCGACCGGCGCCCCATGCAGCATATCTGCGTACGTACAACCTCTCGTACTTTGAATGACAGGCTTAATCCTCTTTTCTCTCTTTAGAGCACTGGCATTGCAGAGAATGTGTGAACGCTTTTGGTCACATCCTCAGATACAACGAACTGAACGTCTGGCTGAGTCAAAAATTTTTCCTGCCCTGTATGACATAAACTTTACGATGATGGCCCTGATATGATTTCCCACACGATGTGATCTGTCAATATCGGCCAATCGCATGTTTACTCCCATTTTGTTCCTGCAGTTTTCATGACAATCTGATCAGTGTTTGGTGCATAGAAATCCTCCTCATTTAACCACACACGCGAACTATTCCGCCTACTCTACTGCTCTGCTTCGTCCAATTTCATTTCCATAATGGCAACTTTTGTCGCCAACTCGGAAGCCTTAGATTCTTGTGTATTTAGCTCTGCTACCAGATCTGCAGCTTAGTTTTCAAGGGCCTGAACCGTAGTTAGAAACACAAAGCAGTGCCGCCCATGGTTGTATCCCAGTGGAAGACAACTATTGGCGACAAAGCCTTTTTGAAGAACCTACATAGACGGTTACATTATCAGCTTGTTCACCACTAGCCGATTCAAGCAGGCTATCCTGGTTATTTGCCATACTGGACGTTCAAAGTTCAATGGCAAAGTTAAAAAGAAACTAACAGGTCTAAATCGACTCACATATAAAACCTGAGAAAGCACAGCAAGTCACAAAAGTGTCCGCTAAGTCCCTAATATATCATGGTAATCCGCACAGAGTTTGATGAAGATCCAACGGGTGAATCTAGCAATTTGCGAGAATTATACCACCACGATGCACCAAGTATGCAAATCTTTTTAAGATAGGTGGAGTACAGAAGTAACAAAAATATTATTAATCTCTTCCATTACACCTGAATACTTCCATAATAGCAATAAAATATAATTATTACAGAAAATGCCGGGTGACATGTTGTCACCGTTCAGTGTTTTAAAAATATTGATGGTTATTCATCTAACGCTGCCCCTACTCCTATATTTGCTTTCTTTCACCACACACTGACAATATATGTCAAAATAATCATTCAAATTAATAATTGGATAACCTCATAGCTCCAAAATAGATGGCACAAAGCAAAACATAAAAAAAGAAAAAAATATTAAGCATTTGCAAAATTGCAGAATATCTTCGTTGCAATGTACAACCAACCAAGTGTAATTGTGGTCTACAACCTACCTACCTACCTACCTACCTACCCACATACATACACACAAACGTACATACATACATACATACATACATACATACATACATACATACATACATACATACATACATACATATATACATACATACATGTACATGCATGCATTCAGGTGAAAAACAACATATATTCATTCAGAAACTGGGCGATACAGATAATTGCGAAGTGCACAAGATTTCCAGATATTGGCTTAAGGTAATGCAAAGTGGATTAAAGGAGCTGCATTCAACATGAAACATATTATCCCGGTGGGGGTGAGTATACTCCACTCAAAAGGTAATACTGACGCGTGAACACGAATCAAACGTAATGGCCTGAATAAAAGAGAAGACTTCATGCAGTGTTTTGCAAAATTTGGAACGTCCGTTTTATGTCCAAATATGAGTGCCGGGGAATGTACAATATTTTTAATTGCAAGGGCCAGAATTACGTTCATAATGACAAACAATATGATATTGTCTAATGTCCACAAACTTAGCTTTTATCTGCTTACGCATACCTATGTTCAAAAGGTAATTTAACGAAAACCAGTAAAAGTTAATACAAAATCTTGTGGCTTTCCCACGAGAGCCTGTATCCTCCTGAGACCTGACGGGTCGAGGGAGGATACAGGCTTGAAGGGGATCCATGCAGGCAAGGACGCTTAATTGGCCATAGGATGATCTTTGTATCGTATATACCAGTATCCGTGATGTGGGTCTACACGGAAAATTAAAACAAAAATAAACACATATCATATTGGTCAACACTTTATTGGTCACAGCATAAACAGTTGATAAACATTGAAAGCAATATAAAACAGTGTGTAGCCAGAATGTTCAAATGCCTCTTCCCTCCAGCAGCCATTGCTTGTCTGTACAGGGTAGTGTGACTGGTTCTCGGGTAACAAAAACAAAAAAGAAGCATTTTCATTGGTTAATTAAAAATGACTTTCAATGCTATTTTATGGCATACTTTCCCTTGGGAAGTACAGAATGTTGGCAAGGTAACATTTCTACATCATTCTAATGGGGCAGTTTCAGTACGCTCCAGATTTTTTATGTGGTTATGTGCCTTTGATCACACCGTATGCTGGAGAACTAAAGTGCAGTATGAAGGCAATTTCAACAGTATATTTAGCATACCACTGCTATTACTACTAGTACTACTAGTACTACTACTACTACTACTACTACTACTACTACTACTACTACCACTTATAATAATACTATTGTTGTTCAGAACACCACCACTTTTCATCGGGAGCACAAGACTTCAGGGATAACCCCAGATGTGTCCGTAGTTAAAATAGCACAATTATGCTAATTATCCATAAGTAAACTTGTCAAATCATAAATACACAGTTTTAAAGACTATTAAAGCACGTTTTTATTTTCAACCATGGTTTAAGTAGCCTTTCATCGAATGATGATGGCAACCCAGATAGTGAATACCAATCCGACAATGAATGCATGTCTGAGGAGTCAAAGACGCAAAAGATCATGTCTGAACCTGCTAAAAGAACTCTGTTGATACAACCTTCGTTGGCCTATGCTTTGTTCAGTATTGAAAAAGGAGCAACTGAAAATATTTTGAAAGGTCCTCTATGATACCTAATCCTATCAGACGTTTGACAAGCAAAATCAGACGTGTAGGACCCCTGTCACTGCAAAATTTTATGGTTGTTTAAAGACAGAAGAGACGCAAGTACACGTAAGGTGAATGAGGCAAAAACCATGCATATTCTTGAAGCCCTCTCGAAATTTGATACCTTCCGACACCTCATCCTGAGGCACTTAATAATAGATCTCTTCTTGATAGACTAAATCGCCATGAGGAACAACTGAAGTTTTCCCAGGTATCGCTTAACAAATTGAATGTGCGAAAACATTGAGATTAAGGACAGATTGCAGGTGACAAAACCAACATATCCTGATGTTGCATCAAACACAACTCAAAGAAACAATGATATTCCTGGTGTCAACGTCCAGGTACCTGAAGTTCGACTTAATTATTTATTGACTGTGCTCCCAGCGAGTGAATGCCAGAGATGTTGCGCCCAAACAGTTACAGTCCTCTTACAATAAATATCAATGTATTATTGGAGCTGCAAGCCTTGAACCGCCAACAATATATACTGATATATCCAGAACCCCACAAAATGTCACGTCTACTAACAAAGTGAGGACATGTGGTCGTGGACGTGCACGTGGGAATAGAAATTTAAATAATAGTGCCACTAGACTCAAGGATACACTCCCAAGACCAGGTGCATCATATGTCAATCAGAATGTTACCTTAAATCTAGCTCCTCGACATCCAAAAATAATTCCAGTTGATCTAAAAGTTATTTGTCAATGGAAAGAGGCTACTTAAAGTTAACATAGACCAACATTGGGCTAAGAAATAACAAAGCAAACACCCCCAAAAATTAAAAACAAAACAAAACAAAAAAAACAAAAACAAAAAAACCAAAGAAAAAAAAAAACAAAAAACAAAAAACAAAAACCCAAAACAAAAACAAAAAACAAACAAACTAAATCCTCGAATTACAGGCGCCCCAGATCCCAGCAGGGATCTATTTATCTATTGGGGTAGATCCAGACACAGAAACGGATGATCCAAGGACTTATCTGATGGACAAGGGATTTGAAGTTCGTAACATTCTTGTATTTCTGATCCCAGTTCCAAATTTAAATCCTTCAAATTAACAATATCACAATTCAGAGAATTGGTTTGTAATACGTTGTGGCTAGATCGTGTCAAAGCTAGGAAGTATATCCCCCCAAAAAGCCAAGAGATGGAATTGCCTCCATAACATCATCATCATGGCAGTCTTATTTCTTGTACTTTATAAAGCAGTAGGTGAACTTTGTCCTGCTTCTTACAACTCCAATGGTCATGGAGTTGGTCAGTGTGAACATAAACAAAATTACGAAGTATGTGATATTGTCCTTGTACAGGAGCACTGGCCCTTCAACACTAAAATAGACTTATTTGAAACAAGCATACCCAATATTAATGCAATCGGTGTATCAGGTATGGCAGATGATTATAATGTGTTAGATTTACCATATGGTGGCTATGCCATTTTACAGAGAACAGATCTCCAGTGTAATGTAAGGCCGATATTATTTAGTCCAAACATATGTGTGCGATTACAGATGAAATCAACAAACAGAAAGTCCTTATCATAAAAGTTAAGGTTGAAGATCTGAAGCTAGTGCGCAGTGAGACTGGCAACTTTGGATCAATATTATCCATTTATTTTTTTTGACAAGTACATAAAATATAAATATTTTTCTAAATATTTTCTGATTACTACATATCCATAAATTTATATCAATAATTTGTTTTCAAAGGATTGGGAATTTCTGAGATTTTATAGCACTCTTTCTAACTTGGTAGGATTTTCACGTTTTTCGGGCAGAAGTCACACAATTTTTGGTCAAGTTGAAATCAAAAGAAATTGAAAATATATATGCATGTCCAGGATCCAAATCAATGGTGAGTCCTGAAATAGCATAGATTAATTATAACATTTTTATGTGGGTCCTAACAGGTTGTCACTTTCTTTCTCAAAATGGCACCAAAAGTCACGGAAGTGGCAGTGAGAATAGAAAGTCCTAGGATTTGTTCCTGGGTCTGATATTTTTCTTTTGATGTGTCTTCATTTCATGGTGAAAAGGGAAATGGGTTGTTTGTGAGGCTAGATACAACATGCACAGTTTGAGCGAAAAACAGTTCCGAGAAAATTGCGTAGAAAAAAATGTTGTTAATTTTTATGCATTTATGGCGATAATATATGACACATACTCACCTCTTCTGTCTTTACCTCTGTGGCATTGTCATTCATAAAAGCATATTTTGCGGCTTAGAACTCGACTTTTTTGAGTTGGGAACATCAAATGTAACCACACTTGCCTTGTTGTCTCGCCAGCGTTAGCTGTTAGCGAGACTAAGCTGTCACTTTCCGGACGTCCGTCCGTCAGTCCGTCCGTCCGTCCGTCCGTCAACCAAAAACTTCGGAGTGGCATTATTTCACTAACTAGATCAGATAGGGCTATCATACTTGGGTGGATGATTTATTGTAATCATCACTAGAGATGTGGGCCATCAATGTTACACTTCATTGATTACTTCTTGCTTCATTGAGCATTGGAGAAAAACTTCGGAGTGGCATTATTTCAGTAACTAGACTACATAGGCCTTTCATATTTGGGTACATGATTTAATGTAATCATCCCTAGAGATGAGGGTCATCACTGTCACACTTCATTGATTACTTCATGCATGATTGAGCATTGGAGAAAAACTTCGGAGTGGCATTATTTCAGTAACTAGACTACATAGGCCTTTCATATTTGGGTGGATGATTTATTGTAATCATCCCCAGAGACGAGGGTCATCACTGTCACACTTCATTGATTACTTCATGCTTGATTAAGCATTGGAGAAAAACTTCTGAGTGGCATTATTTCAGTAAGTAGACTACATAGGCCTTTCATATTTGTGTGGAAGATTTATTGTAATCATCCCTAGAGACGAGGGTCATCACTGTCACACTTCATTGATTACTTCATGCTTGATTGAGCATTGGAGAAAAACTTGGGAGTGGCATTATTTCAGTAAGTAGACTACATAGGCCTTTCATATTTGGGTACATGATTTAATGTAATCATCCCTAGAGATGAGGGTCATCACTGTCACACTTCATTGATTACTTCATGCTTGATTGAGCATTGGAGAAAAACTTCTGAGTGGCATTATTTCACTAACTAGACTAGGAAAGGCTTTCATGATTGGGTGGATGATTCATTGTAATCATCCCTAGAGATGAGGGTCATCACTGTCACACTTAGAAGCTTCAGAAGCCTGTTGAAATTGGATGACCTCAACTGATTTCAACGACCTAAATGTATTTTCATGGGTGAAATGCAAAACGTGGCGTTACCACTGCAACTTTTGACGAATTCAAGCCAAGTTTACCAAACTTACACCACCTTTGCTTCTTAGGAAAGCTTTAGAAGTCTATTGAAAGTGGGTGGCCTTGATGTATTTTTGACCTACTTTGGAGGTCAGATGCATTGCATCCTCGAATGTACAATGCTATTCATGGCCAAGAGTCAAACCAAGTTCACCAAATTTATACTAGCTTTGCATCTTACAAAACGTCAGAAATCTCTTGAAAGTGGATGACTTTGACCTACTTTTGACTCGACAAATCTTATTTTCCTTGTGTGTCTTGGGAATAGTTGATTGTAGGTCCCTAGTTACTATTTAACATGAATAGCAAAGTACCTATGCTTTATTTTTGGTGTTCTTAAATTTATCTTGAAGTGTCCTTTGAAGGTCAAACTTAGGTAACTGAACATATGAAGTCATGTTGGCCAAGGGGTATTAAGTGCTTTACATGACATCTATCACTACGAAGCTTGAAACTGGCATGTCAAGCTCTGATTTGTATTAAGATGTTTTATACTTTATTGGCCATTTTGTTTAAAAAAAAAAAAAAAAAGTGGTATATTCTGAGTAAATATATTGAGATTTATTTGATACATTCAACATAGATCTACTAAATACCATTATAATGTTTGGTCTTACAATTACATTGCTACTGAATGCTGGCGAGACATTCATGCCCCCTGGGCATGGCTCTGGTTTGGTGTGGGTTCACATGTGGCTTTCCATATTTGGGGATAAGCGGTTTGTGCAAATTTGTTTTCATATCAATAGAGCATTGTTGGCAGAACAATGGTAGTGATTAGTCTGCTCATTCTTCTCTCCATGGCAAATGCCTTCCTTTTCCCTAACGGTGGTTGCAAATATAGGCCTGCGGCATTTGAGGCTAAAATATGAATTTGGTCAACCCGCCTGCCTTATAGCTACAACATAGCCTACCTGATGTAAAATTTTGTTTACTTTTAGAAAATGCCTGTTGTAGAGCTCTCAGGTGGTCCAGTTTTATGCTATGAGCAAAAATATATACCTATGTCTTAAAAGCAAAACCATCACCTTAATGAAATCGAACAGATTTCTTCAATATAGGTTTATTATTTTAAATTACAGAACCGTACCTTTTAGGTTCCTTGAGGCACCAAAACTATCTTACAAATAAAGCTGTGTCTGTAGATTAATGTCATATGCATATATTTGCATTATACAAGTCTTTTTGGCACATGCAAAACGACTTGTATAAAGCAAAAAGACCAAAATCGCCATTTCCGATTTCAATATTGTTAAATGTTCAGTTACTACAAATCACTTCGTTTTTCAAAATATTTTGTCTTTACTCACAGAGAGTGGGCAACTGAGTATACAGAATAAGTAAATATATATATATATATATATATATATATATATATATATATATATATATATATATATATATATATATATATATATATATATATATATATATATATATATATATATATATATAATAGTGTCATCCCAGACATATTGTTTTCTCAAAATTTCTCCTTTCTTTCATTCTTTCTTCTTATTTCCACCACATAATTTGTCTGGAGCTTTTCGCAGACCCTGTGCAAGCTACAATGTTTAAACTTGGCATGGTAAAGGAGATAGTAAGGAAGATGACTTAAATGATTTGGAATAATTGACATGTTTAAAATTATGCAAATTAGGTCCTTTCTAAAATTTTTAAGCTCCACATCTTTCAAACTATTGCAGATAAACACAAAATTGTAATGGGCACATCTAGGTTTGTGACATCTGCCAATATAATGGACAGTAAATGAAAGTTGTAGAATTTCAATTTATGTTAATAAGGGGCATTTAAAAATTTAAAAGTTGAATATCTTCAAAATTATTATACATAGAGATGAAATTTCAAGGTCAATATAAGGGTTTGTGGCAATCCCACATCCAATGAACCATGAACCAAAGTTATAGGATTTTTAATTTTTGCAAATTAGGTGGATATGCACAATTTTAAATGTTGAATAGCTTCAAAACTATTATAGATAGAGATGCTATTCTAACTTCAATTTTGGGGTTTGTGACATAGCTGCATACAATGACCCATCATCCAAAATTGTACAATTTTAATTCATGCAAACAAGATGAATACAAGAAACTTAAATGAATAGCTTCAAAACTATTATACATAGAGGTGCCATTCCGACCTCAGTTTGTAGGTATGTGGCAAAGCCGCATCCTATGAGCCATAAACCAAAGTTGTAGGCTTTTAATTTATGCAAATAAGGCAAATACACAAAATTAAAGGCTTTGAAAAGCTATCAAAACTATAACAGATATTAGTGTCATTCAAACTTTACCTTGTAAGTTTTGTGACATGGCCACACCCAATGAACCAAGAACCAAAGAGTTATAGCATTCTAATTTATGTAAATTAGCATAATACACAAAATTTAGACTATGTTGAACAATAGCAAAGTGTAGCATTTCAAACTGTTCTCATTTTGAAGGTATCCAGACAGATTTGCTGTGAAGTAAATCTTTTCTTGTCATTTATTGTTTTCGACTTCTCTTAAATCACTGACTGAACTCTATTCAAAGGTGGTGGGTATTACTTTGACTTAGTGTCCATCAAAGTCGCTAGGCGATGCTTCCTCCTGGTCCCGGATTTTTCACAAAAAAAATCGTGATTATGAAAGAGAGTACACATTGCCATTGGTACAGTGATAGGCTGCTGTGAATACATGTATACGTTATGTTCCCAAACACAGTTTACTGGATCCACTTCAGACTTGGCGCTGCTGCAGATGTACCTTGGATAGATCTCCAGCAAGCTATAGGACACGCCTCAGTGGCTTTTTTATGTCTGGGTGCAAACCCAGAAATTTTGTTTTTCAAAGAATTATTTTTTTTCTTTCCTTCCTTCCTACCATTCTTCCTTCTTTCCTTCCTCTTTTCTTTCTTTCATTCTTTCTTTCTTTCTTTCTTTCCTTTTTTCTTTTCTTTACGACCAAATTTTTCTGGAGTTTTTCTCGGACACTGTTATTCCGACAATCACAAAACTTGCCCTGGTGACTCACCCACCGGTGAAATTAAGCACCTGACTTAGAATAGTCATGGTGTTTAAACTTATGCAAATTAGGGACAATTAAAATTGTAAAAGCTCCATATCTTCCAAACTATTGCAGACAGACACAAAGTTCTACCTATCACATGTAGGTTTGAGACATCTGCCAATGGGCAGTGAACAAAAGTTGTAGAAGTGCAACTAAATGTGGCAATTTTGAGACTTTTTGCCATGTTAATTGTCTGAATATTTTCTTGTGGAAGGGGGAAAAGGGAGGCACAATGTGTTGAATGTAAAATGGTTTGTTACATTGACACGAAATAATTCAGACACACTTGCGCTGATTAGGTGCGCATGCGATAAGGACGTTCTTTACGAGCTCTGACAATTTGACCATCTTTTTGCTGGATATGAACGGTAATATATATGCTTGATAAGTATGCGCTTTGTGTCATGGATACCTTAAATTACAGTAAAATGAAAAATATATTTGAAAAAGGCACAAAATGTGCAACAAATTCTTTAATTCTATTGTAAAAAAGACATAATAATGTTGCTTTAGGACAGGAGTAACTACCGGGAAATATGGAAAGTTTATAAAAACATCTACTGGTAGTACTATCACATGTATCATTGCTCAGCAGTTTGCAACACGGTTGATAATGCGTGTCCAATATCAACAAAAATCTGCTTTTGAATAATCTTGACATTTGGAGGAACGTTGCTAGGTGACCATTAAACACTCCTTCTTGACTCAATTTACATCAAATTTAGTGGAGAAAGAGCCTCTTTACATTTTTTTATTAAAACATTTGAGGAAAAGTATTCCTAAAGTTTGAAGCTAGAAACAAGCTTCTGATGTTTGATTGCAAATTTATGTGATTTTTAGTAACATTCCGTTGCCATGGCAACCAACTTTTGACACTCACAGTC
Organism: Hermodice carunculata; assembly: GCA_964020975.1. Taxonomy (NCBI): domain Eukaryota; kingdom Metazoa; phylum Annelida; class Polychaeta; order Eunicida; family Amphinomidae; genus Hermodice; species Hermodice carunculata. Next base: position 76,010,093 of record OZ026617.1, read on the forward strand.
TCACACTGGTTTCTTAGGAAATGCCTGTTTAGTAGGTATGCTGATGTAAAGTTGTGAAGTGGTACCTTGCATTTTCATTACGTAATGGTTAAAAATGTGTTTTTCCCTGGATTACTCAAAAAATGTTATTACCATGGCAACCAATAAAAATATATGTTGCCCATTAAATCGATGGTACATTTTACCTAACCTCTAATTACGGGTTCTTATTTTTCAATTAATACCAAATATAGCTAATTTTTTTTTTGTTTAAGAACAGATTTTCTGGCAATACTATCATTTGTATGTATCGTTTCTCAGCAATGCGCAGCACTGGCCATATGACCAATTTTTGCAATATCCACAAAGATCTGCTCATTTTGAGTAATGTAAATATTTGCAAGAACGTTGCTAGGCTACCCAAAACAGTCTTCCTTCACTCAATTGACTTCATTGTTAGTGCAGAGGGAATCGTTTTACATTTTAACATAAAATGTTATGAAAATTATTCCCGACATTTAAAACTATAAATAAGTTTCTAGTGTTTACTTGCAAATTTAAGTGATTTTTGCAAACTTTCTGTTGCCTTGTCAACCAACTGTTGACACTTGCTATCTCAAACTGGTTTCTTATGAAACACCTGTATAGAAGGTATGTTGATGTAAAGTTGTGAGGTGGTATCTTGTATGAGTATAAAGTTATGGTTAATAAGGTGATTCTCCCTTCATTTCATGAAAACTTAATTTTGTTGCCATGGTAACCAATATAAATACAAATTGACCATGAAATTGATAGTACACCTTACCTAACTTTAAACTTCAGGTTCTTATCTTTTGATTGATACCAAATCCAGCCGGGTATTTTTCCGGTTGAACGAAAACTGAAAATAAGCCTTTTTTGAAAATTTAGCTGCTCTACTATGTCGGTTTCTTAATTTGCATATACCGTAAAACTGGACCACATGAGAGCTCCACAACAGGCATATTTGAAATCTACAGAAGATTTGCAAAAGAATGAGGTATGTTACAGCTATAAGGCAGACGGGTAGACCAAACTCCTTAATTAAGGCCCGTTTCTCAGATTTGCCGCAGGCCTATAGTATTTTTTAAATGCTGAATCTTATTGATAAATTCAACAAATTTAGAACCAGTGCCTGCAGATTCTCTGTTTTGCTGCGGGTTTGGTCCCTTTTCATGAATTCTAGGTCCTATATGCACATGAATGATGCACCTATTCAAGCCAATTTACTGAAATAGGCATATATTTTACAACATTTACAACATTTTTTGCATTCTTGTCATTTTAAAACTAGAAATGGCTTTTATACTCTGTGGACCTTTGGATGTACGTTCTTGGACTCTTTGGGTACAGACGAACTATAAATTTATGTGATTCAGCTAAACATACCAAGGAATATTGCCTCTAGCCGGAATAGACTTGGATTTGTTTCATTAGGACACAGTTTGGATTCGGTAATAACACTGACAGTGTCTAATTCAGTGTAAACAAACGTTTTGAACTCTATTTTCTCATATAAAATTTTGGTCACACATCTGGGTATTTGGAAACATGTAGCTCTTTCACCCTAGCTTGCTCTGTGATTCTCTAACACCCTGTAAACTTAATATAATGTCCAAAGATATATTTTATGAACGTTCAGAGAAATGTATTGACCTTATCATAGATCGGGTTGTAATCGGCGGTAATTTCAACACCCATTTTTCTCGGCATCATGCATTCTTTAGATGCAAAAATGCTCTGTCATTTTATACTTAATGAAAATTTCAAATGTGCCCTCACTACTGCATTACTGATATATCTGACATATATTCTACCTACTTAAGCAAGTGTAATGATGAAAGGTCCACCATAGACCATTATATACTCACATAGAATTTGTACAATACTGTTATGAAATATGCATGTATACATGAGGGGAACAATCTATCTGACCAATGTCCAATAATGATAACACTGGACCTAGAAACAAAATTACGATATTATATTCACGAGGCAAAAACACCGTTAACCGATGTGGTGTATCGCTTCTGAGCATGATTTTATTAACTATAAAACATTGCTAGACGAGTTATTTGGTGTTATTGATATCCCGTGTAAGGTACTTCGGGGTTTTTTTTTTTTTTTTTTTGTTTTTGTTTTTTTTTTTATTGTTTTTGTTTTTTGTCCGAAACATTATGCACAATTTCAAAGGTTTCACAGTAGCTTAGTTAATTCTGGCCTTGATGCCGGATATGAATACATCAGGCATTCTTCCAATTCTCATGCCAAAGTACTAACACGCTGGGATGACTATGTTGAATCATATTTGAAACAATCCATTTAGCATTACATTTGGAAGAGTAATAATTTACGTCGTGTTGGAATAATTTCTGATGTAAGAAATAAAACTAGGTTCAAATACTGTTATGCCCTGAGGTATATCAATTTCAAATATTAAAGTGAAGCATACTTGGCTCAAAAACTCCCGGACGCCATGGTTAATAATTATGATATTGATTTTTGGCGAATTATTACAAAAAAAAGAAAAAAATAGTTTGCGTGTCAAGGCCTGCAACGGTAGATGGTGCCATGAATCCAAATGGCATTGCTAATTCGTTTTCTGAGAAATAGGAAGCCCTCTATACATCTGTTTCATATTCTGAAGAGAAAATGGATCTTTTAAAGAGATACATATTTCATCTATAATCATATCCAATTGCATTGGCGATAAGTGTTTGTCTCATCATAAAATATCCACTGATACGGTCTCTAATGCTGTCGATCACCTCAAACTACGGAAACACGACGGCTACAAAGGGTGCTATTTTGATCACACAGTTCATGGTAGTGACAAATTTAAGTATTGTATTTCTTGCTGTTAAATGCCATTCTCAAGCACGGCTTTGTACCTGACGGATTTCTTAACATTTCAATACATCCTATTCCTTAAAATAAGAGAAAGTCACTGTATGAATCACAAAATTGTAGCAAACTCATTAAAGTCTTGGATTGGATCATTTTACAAGATGATTGTCATGTATTGAACTCCACCTATCTTCAGTTCGGCTTCAAGACTGGCTGTTCAACTACTTAATGTCCATTCGCGCTTTCTGAGTGTAGTCAGCATTGTAAGTCACACAGGTCTAGTGCACAAGTGGTGTTTTTGGATGCCACAAAGCCATTCAACTGAGTTGAGCATGTTGAATTGTTTTTCCTTGTCTTAAAGAAAGGTGTATGTCCGTAAATTGCAAGACTATTTCTGAAAATGTATGTCAATCAGAGTATTAAGGTTGCTTGGAATGCGGAAACATAAAGGCAGGCTTTTTAATGGTAGTAATAGGCTTAAACAAGGGGAGTTCTATCACCACTCTTTCTTGGCATTTACTGAGACGAATTACTTGTACGTTTGAAAGCTTTGGGTTTGGATATCATATTACACGTTTATTTGCAGGTGCTGTGGCATATGTGGATGACTTGGTGGTACTTACTCCAACAGTATTAAGTATGTTTAAAATGTTGAAAGTTTGTAATGAATTTGCAAAAGAATATTATGTATTGTTTAACCCGAAGAAGGCAGAACATAATGTTAATAGTGGAAACCACCAAAATGCCTATTTATTTATGGATGGAATTCCTATAACAAAAGTAAATCTATGTAAAGATTATGGTTGTTTTGGTGCTCCAAAGCAACTTATGAAAATGTCGAAAATTCAGTTCACAAATTTTATACAGAAGTCAATATGATTATGGCACAATTCAGGAACACATTCAAGGAGATCAGATATCAACTTTGTTCAACTTACTGTATGCCTTTCTACGGCAACCAGCTCTAGAATTTCTCTCAGAAAGATGTGGAGCATTTTCACAGACCCTGACGGAAGGCCATACGATTCATACGGAGGACACATTTCAGGAGTCACAGCGATTTATTGTCTGATGTAAAGACTCACCTGTTGAGGTCAAGCTTCACTTGCATTTCATCAAATTCTATTGTAAAGTTTGATTACTGTCAATTCATTGGTTAGTACTTGTGGTCTACTTGGCAGCGATGGAGACGTTTAAAAGCATGTAGCTCTCTAAATGCGATTTCCAGTAAGAATAACATGGATAAGTATAATTTACCCCGAACCTGTTATCGATACCTTAAAAATACAGTCACATGGTGTTGTAGAGGATTACACAATTGAAGTTACCGCCAAGTTGATCCGCATGTTTTGCCAGACACGTGACGGAGGACTACAAACCATATTCAATTTGCACATGCGGTACAGACACCGTGTATGAATTGAACTATTTTTAATGAATACATGATTGTGGACTCTTATTTGTACCTTTATTTCTGTATACTATTACTTGAACACGTATTCTTTTATTGGACTCGTCCAATATGAACCAGTTGCGTACGATATATATATATATGTATATATATTTATTTATTTATCTATTTATATTATATTACTTCCGAATACTTTGGCAAACAAAAAGAACTTTCCCATTGAGATGATCTAGCGATATCTTCATGAATCTTTGTGCAGAGAGACGGGTTTTGGGTAAGTCATGCTGCATTCTATGAAAATATTTGATATGATAGAAAGTTAAAATGATATCGATCGGCAGCCAACCCAGTTCAGTCAACGTGGCTGCCTTGGGGGAATAACTTATTGATTGCTTTAGCAAAACAGTACTGTATTGACCCTTTTGACTTTTGGTCAACGAAACAGCACACCCCTGGGGAATTGAAGGAAGAGTAATACTTTTCCATGGGGGTATATCCCAACTGAATCTTGTTTATTAATTCATTGCTTTACTCTTAAAATGTGTTTTGAAACGTTGAAAGTCATCCCAATTTCTTGGTAAAATAGCCCGCTACGCTCAATATTCTGGTTAAATTTTCCTCGCTATCTGCAAGGGGCCACATATCGTCCATATACAAGACATGGTGTGCATGAATTAAATTCCTTCTCTTAGGTTTCACCGTTAAATAAATCTAGCAAAACTACCATAACTGGGAAAAAAGCACCGGAGCATGCAGCCTTGTTTTTATATTTTTCATGACTTCACACGAAGTGCTTTCAACAGCCCCCAAAATGATTTTATTTATTTATTTTTATACCTCGCAGTATGATCTTGTAAAAGCGTTCAATAAATTTCTTTAGCCTTTCTTCCACAACTAAAAATACAAGCCATTTGGGTTGAACATATCAAGTGCTTCAGGAATGTCAGACACACACACACACACACACACATTTATGTCTTTGTTTTTATGATTTCAGAAGTTAAAGATGGGGCATAAGCTTTTTTGGGAAAAACTGGCGCTCTGCACGGCACTCCTTTCCAAAAGCTCCATGGAGTTCCGTTCGTATCCTGTTTATTTTATAGTTCAGTACCTCACAGAAACCAGATTTTGTAACAAAACTCATGGTATTGTGCCTCAAACCCACAGTTTCGTAGCAATATTGTGGAAGTGACTTGTAAATCGTGTAAGGCTTGTATCAAAATCCAGGAACTTGAACAAAAACTCCGGATTTTGTAACAGAATGTGATCATTTCACAAAACGTAGGGATTTGTTTGAACCCCCCTCCCCCCCCCCCGATTTGTTATGATAACGCTAGGTATTGCAGTTGTTTTGTCACTTTTGTAGTAGACTACAATAAATAGTGATTATCTTCTGGTTGGGTGGGCAAAAATAGGTCTGAGTTCCATTGAAGTCACCACTGTAAGTACATTTAAAACTTTTTGTTTCTAAGTGTACAAATATTGAAGGTATGATGCTTAAGATTTCCACCTTTAACTACCGTCATTAGGGAAATACACCATACTTAGCATAATTGGTATGTCATGAGTAAATAATTTTACAACTATCCAGATCCTCTCGAATCCATCAATTTTAGAGTTTCAGATATTGTCGTCACAACAAAGATTTCAATGATTGACTTAAATCCCAAGACCACCGTTCATTGTTTGTAACGAATTTACTTTTTCTTAAACATACCATGAATAGTCTGGATGTTAAGTTAGACAGAAAACTCTCCAGGTGAAGAAAAGTGGAATGAATGGAAGAGTTGATTATTCCCAGCACGTTACTCAATTCATTGCCCTTTACTGCACCTAAATTTTACGTACAAATTCCACTGGCAAAACACACACACACACACTAAAAAAATTATACGTGAACTTGAAAGATAATTCCTTTGGTTATTTAAATATATAAGTAAGCAAATAAAACAAAAGACAACTAGATGGCTGCATGAACACCCGTGCTCAGCTGACCTAAGCTTGTCCCTCAAAATCAAGCTTGCATCTAAATAGACCTGTGTTGAGCTTGAGGTGAGTGGATATGACATTTAGGAGTATAGCGAAGACGGACGAATGAGCCCCCTAAAAGTGCAGCCTGACTATCAAGTCAGATGAGCTAAAATTTAGCGCCAGCTGGTAAACAAATTACAAACTAGGGGTCCATAGGAATGATCTTGTGTGATATCAGAGGAATTGGGTGAGCGGTTTTAGAAGATTTTTTAAGATTTGCTCAAAACATTAGTAACAAAACAGTTCGTAAAAAATCCAAAAATCACTAGAGCGTGAGCATTTGAACAAACTTGGTAAAGAGAAACCCCAGGTACGGTGCCACCATGTTTGAATGCAATCTGCCATACGGTTTCAGAAAAGAGGTCGAAAATGTGAATTCGCATTGAAATGCCCATTCACGTACATAGTAATCAATAGGTAAGGTGCATTTACTGATAATTACCGAATTTAAAAAAAAAAAACACGTTAAAAAGACCGGAAATCCACATGAGTTCCACCTAGTGAACAACTTTGACCCTTTCACAAGAAACATATCCACAAAGTTTCAGCTTAATCTGAGTGACAGTTCTTTTGAGGACGTCGAAAATAGCAGAGACACAAAACAATCATAAGTAATAGAAAAAAAGCCCCATTTGCTGGACAAGTTAAGAACGAGGAGTCCCTATAAGTGTTCCTAAATGATATCAAAGCAATTGGGTGAACGGTTTCAGAGAATATTTTTTTAAGATTTGTCCACAAAATGAACACAAATATTAAAAAAAAAAAACACTGGAGCGTGACCATTTGAACAAATATAGTAGAGACCCACCCAAGGTTTATTGACACCAAGCTTGAAGTCAATCTTGCTGGCTGTTGGGGAGAAGAAGTCGACAATAGGAATCAGCACAAGAAAGTCCATTGACTTACATACTAATCAACAGGACAGGTGCACTTACCAATACGTATCCGAATTGAAAACAATGTTAAAAATCTGGAATCAATTGCAGTGCCACCTAGTGAACTTTGTTTGACCCTTCCACAAGGGAAATATGCAGCATACGTTTCAGCCTAATCTGAGGGATGGTTTCTGGAGAAGTCGAAAACATTGAAAAACACACAAAACTCATTGTTTAAATGCAGCGCCAGCTAGTGAAGAAATTTATAACGAGAAGTCACCGGAGTGTTCCTGTGTGATATCAAAGCAATTAATTAGCGGTTTTGGAGAAGAATATTTTTAAGATTTGCCCCCCCCCCCCAACATAACAAAAAACAAAAAAATCATAGAAAATCTAGAATTACTGGATCATGACAATTTAAACAAACCTGGTAGAGACCCACCCAAGGTACATCGCCACAACGTTTGCAGTGAATGTGGCTTACGGTTTTGGAGATGCCGAAACTGTGAATTGTAAAAGGACGGATGACAGACTGACAGATGGATGGAGGACGGACCACAGACGACTCAGTCTCCTTAGAGCTCATGCTGACTTGCAAGTCAGCTGAGCTAAAGAAACAAACAAACAAAATCAAAACAAGGAAGCAAACAAAGCAAATACAAGAATGAGTAAGCTATAGGTGCTGGCAAGTGTCATCGACAGCATCTTATCTTTGCATTATGCTGCTCGCGGTGAGTTATCACAAAGTGTAGTTAATCCTCATTATTTTGGTTTTTTAGTACCTTGGAAAACCTTTTCATTGTATTACAGAAAACTGAATGCAGAAAAATACCGATTACAGGAACAATAAACGTTGGCCAAACTTTTCAATTATTAGTGTACAACCCATTTTCTTCGCTTTAGTTCATGGTGTTGTGCCTAATGGTCTAGTACTAATACTGAACGAAGGTGTATTCTATTTTTAGGTCTATGTAACCAATTGTAGACAGTGGCCTAACAAATCATGAGAACAAAACGTGACACATATCCAACACTATGTCATTGACATAAATGCTAAATGCACTGGATAAATGCGTGGATGTATACAAAGCACACGGCATCTCATTAATACTGTACTCTAACAGAAAGACACAGCGTGGTACGCCAGCCGGAGAGTGGCACTACGAAGTAATTCAATAACCATGTCATATATTACTGGTCTTGTCTGTTGCCTCATGTTTTGGTACAGGCAGGCAAACTAGGATTAAATATGTTGTTATGTAAATATCATGGAAAAACTGGTCAATTAATCCAAATCTACTGCGTGCTAAACATATGGCTCATTTGGATAAGTGAACATACTATACTAGTGAAGACCAATGGCTTATTTATTGCATATGTACTTTCTATGTATATTCCCCAAAGTATGTTTACAGAATGTCCATATCGGAAAAAAGCGTGTCGTCAGCGTCATCTTCGTGACCTCTCTGCACACTCTATACTCACTCACATTTACACACCGCATGGTTCATTCATTTGAATTAATTGCTGTCACGCTCGTCCATATTCAGGTAAAGGAACAAATTTAAAAAGGAAGGCCTCAAATAATCATACAAGCTCGAACACAAAATATCGTGCCAAACTAACAAAGAAATATATAACATAGAAGCCCCAAAATGTGGCAATCAATATGTTGGTCAAACATCCTAAACACTGAATATACGCCTCCATGGACATTGCCTTGACTTCAATTGGCTTAATGTGTGTCCATTCATCTTATAGACTCATGCCATGTCACGGACTTATCCATACTAGGAATTGGCCGCATTAGACGGAATAACAATGTATCACGTCACAAAATAGCGGCAGCTTGGACCACTGAACTGAACATAATAAAATCGTAAGGCCTCACCAAACTACAGGAAAGGTATTAACAGTGTGGACCTGCAACCTTAGTGACGGTAAAAGAAAATACAAAAGTTCGAAGAATCTCAAACAGAACATGGCACGTCAACACAAGAATCCTACATGATGTTTTAAATGTCCGGCGTGCGACACTACTCTTAGGAGAACAGATAGCTTCAACAAACATACGAAAAGAAAACACCAAGGACTAATGAAAGCAGCCATAACGGACGCCTTCCAACTGCACAAGATTCATATGAAACTAAACAAAAAATAGTCAACATCAAGATAATTCCCACAGACGTATCAAAAACTGTGAGCTCAGGCATGCTAATCAGAACTCTGCAACGTAACAACCAAGGGCTTTTCAAGTTACCAATTATAAGGATTCCAGTTGAGAAGGAAATAGAAACCTACATAAACAAACGCGAAGACAGGCTTATAGAATAGACTAGTAATGATGTACCTAATGAAAAAATTTCTTAGGGTTCCCAACCGGGGTAAATCTTTTTCTCTCAACACATAGTTGAAGAAGCCTTCACAGAAGGTGAATAAATTGAAACCACATACGACCCACTACCAGACAAGTCTTCAACACATGACATTAATCTGAATTCTACCTAAGAAGGTGTAATTTAATTATTGCTTTCATACTTCTTCCACATGAACGGCAAAATCCACAACGTCGACACGTATTTTCATTGTTTCATGCTCATTTCATTTCATAATGATACTATTAATGGCAATGATAAAATTTAAACAGGAAAATGAGATCTACTAAGCATAAATATCAGGAAAGTTTTATCATTGAAAACATCAGGCATCATAATTGTGTAAACTTTTATTAAATCTCATGAGACAGAACAATACAATGCATGATGTTCCTTCCGGTCAAGAGGGAAACATAGCAACTGTTCCGAAATTATACTTCAGCAGTGTACTACTCAATATCTTTTGCACTGTCATTTCCTGAAGAAGGTGCAAACATCAGAAACCAGTCGGGAGGGAGCCAAACTTTATATTTTGTGTGTTATTTTAATTTTCGACCAAATGGTATCTCTTGTCGTAATATGCACCTTGGTAAACATTATGGTATTCACGCATAGCCATTCTATTTTTAGCAATGGGGATTTGGTGCAGTTGGTATGTGCGTTTTCCATTTTGGGCTGAGCTGAAGGTCGCTGGTTCGAGACCCGCCTGTTCCGTGGTCACAAAACAAAATATGTTGCAAGCTTAGCCTAAGATGCGAGCGTCAGCATTACAAAGTATCGATAATAACGTGGATGGATCAGACAGTAGCACCGGGTAGTTAGCTCCCTCTAGCGGCCATTTACTAAACCAGTCCAGAGGGGCGAGACCATAATATCTTGAACAGCTGCACGAAATGATCCGCTGTATTGCCTTTATTTTTTTTTAGACACTGTTCCACAAATTTAAGTATTGTTCCCAATATGTTTATATCGCCATGAAACTAGTGCCGTATCCTGTGGCGGAGACGTAGTGCGTGTGGAGAGTGATTGTTGGATTGTTGCGCAACAACACCAAATCGGAGCAGGCTGTGGCAATATGGCGTTTTGGGGCCCCTGGGGGAAAAGTGTGACATGAAGTTGCGATCTGGAAGGCCACCAGAAGCAAGCTGGTGACTGCACAGTGTGCAGATATAAGTAAGGTGAAAACGAAACTTGGGCAACAAATACTACATACTTTGGACGGTTAATTTAGGTTACCCTCACACCTGTTAAGTTTTACTATTCTGCAGAAACCCATTTCCAGCCCCAGAAGGGTGTTATAAGTCCACGTTCCTTCGAAGTGTTAACATGCAAATTGGTGAATCGTTATCATTTATTACACTCTGCCGACAACGTTTTCTGAAGCCCAGTTATGAATTTCCATAAAGGCCGGTAAGGTTGAGACTCTGGTGTAAATAAAACTGCGAAAATTACCCGGGATGCCTGAAAAACGCAATGACTGCGCCCATGGACGCATGCGCAGTAGGGGATGATGAAGAAAATAAACTCAGATGGATAGAGACTGAGTAATCTTCTGACTGGATGATTTACTGTTCTGTTATATCCTATATTCACATGTGTTTATGGTAAGAGCTCGCTGACGCTCGCTATAAAGAAAAATGGCGAAGTGTCTCCTTCAAAAGAAATTAGGTCTTAGGCTCCACAGGCGTGTTGGCGATTGGCAAAGCGGTTTTGACAATTTCTAATATAGACAAATGCCTCCTGCTGTGCCCAGATTACAAATTAAACTGACGTCAAAAGAGGTAATGTGTAAAAGTGGAAAGAACATCCATTTTAAACATGTTTCAACTAAAGTCCAAGTTACCTAAGGCCTAACAAAAATATATATGTGGTTCCGGTAACATGACAGAATGTACTTAAAAGGCCTAACCCTAAAATTAATGGCACAAAAAAGTACTTTCAAGCCGCCTTTCCCTAATAAATGTTGATCGACCCAGGCCAGTGCTAGAAACTCATAGTCCCAAAGTAGTCCAAAACAATACATACTTTCTTTAGTGGCCCACATGAGACATTTTGGGGCCCAAAGGACTAAACCCAGTGCCTGGAGGAAAGCCTCGGGGGTCTTGGGGCATCCCCCCACTTCCCCCCAAAAATTCGAATTTGAGCATGAAAAATGGTGCATTGTGGGGAGTTTTGAGTGGAAAATCTTGCCTTACCATGGTTGACGAAATCACATTTTAGTCATCATTGTATTGATTTGGCTATTTTCCTCAGATTGTACAAAATTCTGACAGACAATTAGGAAAAATTACCCCCCAAAAAAGACTATCATCATGTTATCAATTAGGATAAGACATTTTTTTATTTATACATGTAATGCTTTAGGCAATCTTCGTACATATACTATGTTTATTAATTCGGGAAAATTAACAGATTAATTATCCTGCAAGTAGTTAGTTTTGCATTTTCTCTACAAAAGCAAGAGGAAAAAATACACTAAGATAATCACTAGGCCTAAATGTACTTAACATTTATCACTGAATGTTGATTGATTGATTGATCCAATACTTGATAATATTTTATTCACACATATGCCAGCATCGTGCAATATTATTGCAGAATGCACACCAAACTATGATATATGAAATGGGAGCACCAAATGCCCAGGGAATCTTGCCTTGGCTTCCTTCCATGGCGGACTACAACATGAAAATAGCAAATATGAAATCAGAAAAATATTAAGTTGCTTTGCACAGGTATGCACCTGAAATGCTTTCATCATTTATGAATTAAAAGATGGATCTAAATTTTTGAAAAATGTTCTTACATTTACTCTCTTTGATATACCCTGGCAGGTCCTGCATGGTATAATCATGAGTAGTACGAGCAATTACCGACCCCAGGCCCCACCTGGTCAAAACATGGACCTGCTAGAGTAGGTCCATGGTCAAAACGACCCGTTTTCATTGGCACTGGTGCTTTTCCAATGTTAAATAACCTGACGCGAACCACCACAGTGCTGTCTAACTGGAAATCTCTGTAGCAGCAAATTTATGTTCCCTGGAGCATTTTCTCACATTCTTCAAATGAGAAACACTTATTTTGAATAAATTCTATTGCATTTTCCAAGAACTGTGATGCAAACGTTTGCTCCAATGCTCTAGTTGGACAAACCAGCTGCAATACACGACCAACGACCAGAAAAATCGCCCCACAAACGACCCCCCACCCCACAAAAAAAGCGGTCGTTATAATAAACCGTAACCAAGTTGCAAATTAACCGAAAAGCCACCCAACGTGCCGTTATTTTGCACTAAAATCAACTCGAAGGCAGCATTATATTTCAACTCAGTCAAGGTCACAGGATCTGGCTACCATCTTGGATTTCTACTACTTTTAAGCAAATTATTTTATCATTTGATTGTGACATACTGTTGATTAGTCCAAGACATGCCTACAATGTAAAAGAAAGCACCAGATATGTCAAACAACACTTCCTTACTACAATGTACAACATTCAAGCACGTAAATCAGCATATTCTGTGTTGCAATAACCACAAAAGCACAAGGTAGTCGGCAAGTTACCTCCATTGCTCTTAATGTAATGAAAAAGGCATTTTGAAGAATCATTAACTTTATTTCACAACCAATAACTGGTCTCAATTTTTTAGCATATGAGGATCAGGAAAAGACCTTTAAATATTTGTTGCTAAAAATAGCCAAAGGTCGCTCAGGGTCACGGAACCTGGCCGCCATCTTGGACTTTTGCAGCTTTTCAAACCTTTTTTGCTTCATTTGTATGTTAAACAACTGATCTGTCTAAAATGTATTTATAATGTCAAAAGGCAGTAGATATGCCAAAATGCACTTCCTGGACACAATTTACACTATTCTAGCTTTTAAATTGATAATTGAAGAAGAATGAACCATAATAATGCCTTATACACCTGTATGTTACCTACATTGCTGTGTATTGGGGGAATACTTATAAAAGAAGCACTTTGGAAGAACAAGAACTGTATTTCACAATCACAAGAATAAATGGTCTGAAAGTTTCATCACATAAGGGGGGTACATAGACTTGAAAAAAATTGTTGCTAATTATCGCCCAAGGACATTCAAGGATACATAAACTATCTGCCATCTTAAACTTCTGTAGCTTTTCAGCGAATTTTTGCTTCATTTGAGTGTTAAATGCTATTGATCAGTCCAAAATATACTGAGCATGTCAAAAAAGGCGGTAGATATATCAAGTGAGAATTCTCTCCCACAATTTATACCAGTATAGTTCTCATATTCATAAATGAGTGGGGCATTCACCATTATAATGTTTCATACAACAGTATGTTACAGCCTTTAATGTCCATATTCATTTGAGCGGTTATATATAAATAAGGCATTTGGGTGGATTAAAAACTTCATTTACAATCACAAGACACAGTACCAACCTTGTGATCAATGGTTGTGGAGATAGATATTCAGATTTTGGTTGCTAAATTAACCTAAAATCTTTTAAGTAATATGTTCGGTCCACCATTTGGGATTATGCTGCTTATGCAGTATTATAAGTGCCAGCATCTGATGCATTTGATAAGCTGAAAAAAAGGAAAAGAAAAGAAAAAAGAAACAAAAAACCCAAGACAACGGACACGAAATATTGTCCTTTGTGGTCAAAACTGTTGACCACAAAGGACCATACTAAGTTAAAAATAAACATTAGGATAGCTACAAAATGTTTGAAAACAAGCATATTTTAATCTACTCCTGAGCTTTTTACTGGTTACATGAATATGCAACTTACAATATACCTAATACATTATAATTTATGCTATTTCCAAACACCAATCTTCAGTTTCGTCTGGTATGAACGTTACATTCAGCCTTTGTAAAGTATCAGTTAAATATCAATTAAATATTTCCATGTTTCACAAATACTGTAGACCTGAAGAAGAGAAACAAAACTGTCATTCTGTTGGGTACGCCTGTAGTACTTGGAAGTTGCCAGTGTCCCGAGCATATGAATGGCACATATCAAACTTGAATTGCAAAACCGTTCATTGTGTATAAATACAATCAATTCAGACAAATATAAAAAAGCATATTATTGTGACGGGGATACGTGGGTCAAGAAACTGCATGACCAACACATTACTTTGAGTGTATTGCTGCCATATTCCTGTGTGACCAACTGCACTGGTGAGATAAATTGTCCACAGCAGAAACATGTAACCCAGTAACAGAGCAAAAAATCATCTGGTTACATGAAGTTTTCTGTTCTTATTTAAGTGAAAAATACTAGCATGCTTATACTACAGAAATAAAATAAAACTAACTTCATGTCAGAAAGGCAACTGGTCCATCTGAAATGTTCCAAATGTTAAGCATCAATCAGCTTCTTCCTAATGAGCTAGTTTCTGTTTTCTTATTGAAAAAAACATAAGCAAGATTAATCAGTAGTGCAAATGAATATAGAAACTGAGTGTAGTACACCTTTGAGTCTGAGCATTGGTCATCTTGTGTATGAGAAAGGTTCTGACTTGTCACCTGTCACTTTGAAATAAACTTATCACAGTACAGAAGGCACAAGAATGCAGAGTTGGTTTTATGACAAAGTCCTTGTGATAAAAAATTACAAGTTGCTTCACTCAAAGTTTATGCTAAAATCTGATCATTTAAAGTTCTAGATAACAATGTCATTTTCAATCTTTACTCAATTTCTATCTGCAAAAAAAAAAAACTTTTTCCGACATATTTTTATCAAAAGTTATTAATATACATATCAACATTTTGGTTGCAGTGGAATTTAGGTAAAATAAACTAAGCAAGAAAAATATACTTCAAATAAAAATATTTGAATCCTCACTCCACAGCTGTTCTCAATAAGCTTGGACAAACCATGTTTTTCAAGCATATGTACAAAGCACATAAGCAACGTAATGAAGATCAGCTAAAGGCAACTCAATCATTTCAGCTTTCATCAAGTAATTTATCATTGCACCGATTACAAATAATAATTAACAAGCCTAAAATAATGAAATTACTGCAATAAATGCACTTTTTTTACAAATGCTTCTCAACACAGTATAATGTAGCAAAAAATGAAATATGTTTATTCAGCTGTTTGTATTTTGCATGATCAAGTGAAATGTACTACTACAGCCAAATACACATGTTTATTTTGTTTATTTTATCCAACTGTTACCTGATCTAGTTATTATTAGATATATAGAAGAAAGAGGGCATAGCATGCTTAAAACTATGCATAGGTACAAATTAAGTAAGTGTCTCATAAATTCCCTTTGTATTGTTGCAGTCATTATACATTTAGATGCTTACATATGGGATAAAATAAATACATTTTAGAAACGATATTGCGTTGTTTTCAAATGCTGCTTCAGTGCAATACAGCGTCTATGGTGAAATAAAACACATCGAAGCTACAACATGCTTGCAGACAAATTCAACAGGAAAAAGAAGGTCTAAATAGCACAAATGTGAGGTAAGGTTCGACTCTGTTGGAAGACAAGACTTACACAAAAAATGAAAACCTGCTGGACACAAATGACGAAGTATCCATAAACCAAGCTACCAAATATATCTCAGATAAATTATTCTATTTTCAGATGAACTGGTAATGGCAGTTAAAATGGCCTACATTTCCATTAAATGTTATCTGTTGGTCAATGTTTTGCAGCCAATGATGAGAGAAAAGTTTCCATTAACCATGACAAATTTAAGATTTTTACTGAGGTCCACATTCATAGACTATTACTCCGTTGTCACTTTGCACGATCACACAGTTTTTACATAGTGATTGGGAGTACCCGTGTTCCGCGCCAATTTAGAAAATATGCACCGATTAGGAATCGGCACAACACATTGCGGGAATTCTCATTTGGCACGACCAAATTAAAATCAGGGAGTAAGTCCCAAGCAAGAATAAAATTTGTTTCTTAATCCGTTTTAATGAAAAATTTATATATATTCTTATATGGGCCTGAACCATTTAGAATATGAAGACCCAAGTCTGACTTACATTTTTTTGGTAATCAGCTTCAATAAAAAAATCTGCATATTCTCATATGGGCCTGAACCTTTAAGGAATATCGCAAGTAAGAATAACAATTGTTTTGAATCAGCTTTAATGAAAAATCAGCATATTCTCACATGCCTTAACCTATCAGGAATATCCAGTACATTTTTATATGGGCCTCAAACGTTTAGGAATACCGAAGTCCTATGTAAGGGCAAAAAAATGTTTCAATCACATAATCTTTAAATTTTCTCACGGCCTGACAGAGGGATAGCCCAGGTAGACATGCTACAAGAGTCAGTAACAAAATCGGCATGTGGCTCTAAACTCATGTGGCCATTGGCCATGGACCTATATTTAAAAGTATAACCTGAATAACTTATTCCCAGCTAAGAAAATAATGTGGGGACATGAAGCGCCTCATGCCTATTAGCTGTAGGAAGGTAATGTTAGAAGTGCGTCCCCGTGTGAACATGGCACCCAGGTCATATTCTGACTTGGGCATGCCGTTTAAAATGACCATACGGCACTGCACTGATTCGTGATTATTGCCAAACGGCGCACATCTTCAACCAGCGCGGAACATCCATATTGATATATTGCCACAATAATATTGTACTGCTGGTTGTGCACAGAAAATAGTGCACAGGAATAAAGCCAAATAAAAGTACACTTTATTGTCATGTGTCGGCAGATGCATAGGGCACTTTTGCCCATATAATGAGGCTTTGCCTAGTGATTGCCACAAGAGATCACATGTGCACATCTACCGAAACACACACGCACACACCTTCAGCAATCCTGGGTTTTCTCGACTCATCACTTCTGACTGCATCCACTGAGCTATCTGAAAAATAAAATAACGTGTAAGCCCAAGCTATGATAATATATAAAAAAAATTCAATTTCAGAATTTTTTGCGAAAATAATTTCACAAAGAAATCGCATAGAAATATCTTTTTTCCCTACTACCGGTACCACTGACCTCACATGTTCCAAGTACTTTAGCAGTGCAATTAGGGAAAACAACCCAAATTCTATCTACTGCTGTATTTCTCCACATAGCTGGTTCCAGATAGCTAATGACAAAATGTATATTCACTCCATATTCATGATTTAACCAACCCCCTACAATCCTTTTTTCACACACCGGTGACAGTGGTGACTGGTGACTCATTCAGGCATCATCCTGTTTTACTTCATTATCGCCCACCTGCACGTTTGATTGGATTTGACACAGCCATTTGGCCATAATACATCACACACACACACGTGTAAATATCAATTCATCCCCATGACAACTTCTATTTCAACAGAATAATTTTAACAGCGTCGGCAAACAACAACGCCTATCATGTGTCATTGAGTTAGAACTACTCTTATAATTTACAACTCGAGCAATAATACATACGTATATGGTATTCCAGCAAGTTGCAAGTTGTGAAGCCCTTAATGCTTTGGTAGGTGTTTCCTTGGTTAACACCTGTTCCATTCAACCCAAGGTGTATGCTTGTTAAAGACAAGAAAATTAAGCTTTTTGTGTGGAATAGTATTTGACTCAATCTCCAATGTTTCCTTAAAGTATCTTATTCAAACTAAAGTGGATAAGCGTGATTGATAATCAAATCAGTTACCTAACATCAGAGTATGTAGTACAGTTTAATACAATAATGTCCATTGACATGAGAGCACAAACGGTCACGGTTGACTGTTCTGTACTTACGGCTTTGCAAAACGTATTATCAGATTGTACCCAGATACAAAAAAAAACAGTAGCTGGAGCACGGCAACACCTGTCTCGTCTACAACAACAGGCAAGCCATTTTAATCCTACCAACCAAAATACCTTCTTGGGAACATCGCCATCACATTGATATGGCTCTATCAATAGGAATGTTGATCATAACTTTGGTGATCTTATGTGGTATAGGTGCCAAAGTAAAGAACAAGTCGCAAGAAAGAAAAAGCGCAACAGACATCAAAGTAGACATTACAAGGGTGGATAGATATCTAGCTGAACTTTCCTACACCCTAAACAGGCCAACTAATTTGTCTAACCCGCACAAATGCTATGATGCTGTATAGGCTGAAGGTCAATACCCCTTAACACTAATATATATCAAAAACTGGTTGCAGAGTCAAGAGATCTACTGTGAATAGACATTAGGTCCCAATCACACAGCAAAGTGGTGCTGGGCGGCTTGGCTTCACAGTGAGATGCTGCAGTGGGAGTCATGCAAAGTTTAGCAACGTTTAATGGAGGTATAAAATTTATCTTGTTGGCCATTGACCTATCCAGTAAGTATGTGGGGGTACGATCCTAGAAGAATAAAACTGGTCAAGAAGTGGCTAAGCTCTCACAGAGATTTTAAAGATGGTAGACAACCAAAACATCTATTGTGGGTGGACAGAGGCACAGAGTTTTTCAACCAACATGTCAGACATTAACTCAAGTGATACAATACTCAAATGATGCTAACAATAACCTCACCAAGGCCAATTATGCAGAACGTATTTTGAAGATCATTCAAGTAAACGTTTCAGACACTTGATGTCTGGCCAGACAAATAAGTATGTAGATGTCTTTCAGATCTGATAAAGGCTTACAAGAACACTAAGTACGGCAGTTTGGGAAGGCTACCTTAGCATACCCAAACGGTTCTTGTATAATGATCTGGCTTCACTGCTAATTATTTTAAATGTTTCAAGATGTCACATGTATAGAAAAGTATTCCGGGGTTAACTCTTATGGTAAATTTGCTAGATTTATAGAGTAACTGTTCCCAGTTAAATTGTGCTGCATTACTGGTAAAAGTACAGAATCAGAGACACTGTGTTGAAACCACCACCACCACCACCACCACCCACCCCCCATGAAAGCCCAAATTACTTTATAAGATGACCCTTTGCAGACATGGGACTTATTACCTGGCTAGTTTACCTGCAATTTAAGACCATCCCTCTTGAGAGGGCAGATGGATGTTTAAAGGACCACCCCCTCAAGACACTGGACTAATTCCCCTGTTACTGTGTTAGTTTACCTGCAATTGAGAAACATCTTTCACACATGACCTCTTTCAACTGGTATCTGGGCCAGTCTTATATATTTGATACGGCCACCACTGTATTGTAGCATCCAGTATTTGCAAATGCCTGGAAAACACTTCTAACTCACGCGTACTTTTCAAACTTTCCATCTCATTTGTGACGTAAGTGCCTGACACTTGCCAACTCAGTCACTTGCAAGATGAGTGGTTACACCTCCACAGGTTGTCTACATTTACACATTGTTAGTCATTCTTGACAAGAGTGATAAATTTTATCAGCAATCCGCAACTTGGTGCTGTTGTTCCACACAGGCTCTTAATTCTCTGCACAGGTCACTGGCATCAAGACTTCCAGCCATTGAAATTAAATTGTAAATAACTAATGGCATCATAAAATTCAAGTTGTACTATAATTAGGTCACACAGTTTTGGTTTTCAGTCGGCCTGCCCCCATTAACAGTCCAGCTGGCCTGCCGCAGAAAACAACAGATATGGGGGTAAACACTCTCCTTCCTGGGAGGGTTTGTGCTGTGTATTCGAGGATGAATTGAACGCAGCATGGTCTGCTAGGACTGTACTGGTGCTACTTTAATCCTCTTATCATGCAAATTTAATTTAGCCTACCATAAGAAATAGATAAACATAGTGCAGCCATCACTTTAATAGCCTGTGGAAATTGGGGGTATTCAGCATCACCTGATCTTATATATACCAACACACCAAAGGTTGGAAAGAAAGTTGACCTTTTTTGAGGGTATCGAACCTTTCCTTATATCAAGGCAAACTAGCACATAATTTTTTCTTGAAAAGTCTTTCCTTAAGCTACAAAGACCTTTAAGTGTAAAGAAGTATTCATTTAGATGGCGCCCTTTGACATAGACTCCTTGTAATTTGCTTAAAATATCAGGGTGCTCTAAATTACAGGGCGTCTTTTCACAAGAGAAATGAAGATCTTATATACATTGAACACGATATTTATCAAGAGATTCAGTTTTCCCATCCTTAAAGAGAAGTTTAATTGGATCTATGAACCTGTCTTCAGGAAACATCTCAAGTAACTTTAATGATTAAACCGTTTACATAAAAATTTAATGATAGCTGGGCCTTTGTATTTCAAAAATCATTTTGGATATTATCTTTTGTTAGTTTCCATAGTCATAGGTGGTCACAAAACATATATATTTTCGGTGCTCCTTTGATGCAGGTGGACTTACACATGGAAAGTCCCTGATCTGAGACAACTCCAAATACAGTATCCATACTGGTTAAATACAATGAACTGGGCCATGTCGATTATGGCATTCATGCATACTGGCTTTCATTAAACCATCCTTTTTAGGAAAGGGAATTTGGTGCAGTTGGTATGTGTGTTTCCCATTTTCGGCCAAGTGATTGGTGCCGCAGGTTGCTGGTTCGAGATCCGTCCATTCTGTGCTCACAAAACATGTATTTTTGGTGCTCGTTTGATGCGGGTGGCCTTATATATGTATAGTCTCCGATCTGGGACAACTCCAAATACAGTACCCATACTGATTAAATACAATGAACTGGGCCGTGTCGATAATGGCATTCACGCATACCAGCCTCCTATGAGCCATTCTTTTTAGAAATGGGGATTTGGGACAACTGGTATGTGCATTGTCCATTCTCAGCTAAGTGATTGGTACTGAAAATTGCTTGTTCGTGGCCCGTTTATCCCATTGTCACAAAACATTTAGCAATACTGGTAAAACTATGATTGCCCTTTGATGCTCATATTATCTTATTTTCTTTAACTCATTCTGTGCTACATTTTGGACTGAGTCAAGAGCTTTTCTTTGCCCACTTTGAGTGCAATATGCCCACAGTGTGCCGAACAATTTTGTTGGTCTTGACATTTGTAACTAAAATGTTTTTTCACATGGAACATGCAGCCATACCCCCAGATTATAATGCAAAGCACTTTGCTTTATGTAGCTCGACTTCATTCACAGTTTGCACTGAAAGAGTTAATGAATTTGCAACTTCAACAAAGAGTACAGAGGTTCAAAGGTTTTACCAGTAATCTCGTATGGTCCAGTTAATTTCGAGTAGATCATCTAATATCTGATCCTTATTCCCTGAATTCATGATTTTGAGAGGATAAGAGGTATTTATAAAGGCAATGGAGTATACGCCCAAATTTATGTCTGTTATTACTGCCTTTTCCACAATTTTAAAATGAAACTCTAACGTGATGCTTTACTTTTATCGCATTAATCAGCTCTTGAATTTCAGTCTGAGGGCAAAATTTCCATGTTACCTATAAAACCTGTTGGCCATTTTGTGCCTGCGTATCAAAAAAAAGCATATCTTTATCACAAAAATGATTGTAATGCCCATTTAAATGTCTTTTGCCTATGGTATTTTCTATTGCATATTTCAAGTGCAGTATGTTTCCACATGAGCTAAGCTTCGTTAACAGAATTAAAATGAGTACAAGTTTGATCAGCAAGATATGGTAACAATGCCTCTTGAAACGGACTCCAATGTTTCACACCAGCAAACTTCCAACACACATGACTTGTCATTAAAATGCCAGTTTGAT
Organism: Hermodice carunculata; assembly: GCA_964020975.1. Taxonomy (NCBI): domain Eukaryota; kingdom Metazoa; phylum Annelida; class Polychaeta; order Eunicida; family Amphinomidae; genus Hermodice; species Hermodice carunculata. The sequence continues at coordinate 76,032,253 of OZ026617.1, forward strand.
GCACTGTATTTATTTCTGTAATAATGGTAATATGGTAACTTGAAATGTCATAATAGCACAGGAGCATTAGGGAAAAGGTAGGTAAAACGTGGAAAGTAGAGAGTAATTAAAACTGACATAAATTCGTGATGGCTACTGAGACCTTTCACTAGATGTAGAGACCATAAATGCAAGCACAAGCTTGTAATCAAAAGTCACATGAAGACCCCTGTTAACACTAATTTCTACGTCATGGAAATCATATTGAATTTGCAGAAAACAACATATTTCATTATAGACGCTGTCTTATTTACCAATCAAATAATGGAGGAAGATAGCCCAATCTGCATCAAAATGTGCATAGTGTTTCTTCCGATAGTTACAAAGACTGGCCATTATTCATCAAAGTCAGGTATCTCAGGGTCCTAGTAACACGTTCCAAAATTTGCAAGATGTTGTCAATTAAGCCATTGTGACACATGAACTTCGCAGCTGCGGATGTAGGTGGCAGCGATTCCAACATAAAACCAGAAGCCATGACTGCTAGATGACAGAGAGAAAACACTTGTCTTCAAAGAATACACTCAAGAACACCCAGCTGTGATGATCTACAGACTGGATGCACAGATAATATACTAAAACATAGAAATATTGCCAACATCTGCAAAGTTCATAGACTGTGACGTATCTTATAATTCAGTCATTCTTTAGATCAATGTGAGATGGGTTTTTACAATTATGTACAGAGCAAACATTGCACAATAAAGAACATTCTAAGCCAGCCTTGAAGCACCCGCATGGTCTCTGACATCCTGTCTCGCAGCCACAGGATACTATCTTCAGGACTTTTTGTACGGCTTGTCAGTTTCAACTGGAACCAGAAGTCAATCCTTATGTTGCCAACCCCAGTCATAGGCGGAAGTTCATTCGCACGTCACTGTTGAACTGTGTGGTTTGTTCTTAAGCAGTGGAACCTCGCAGCTGCAAATGTAAGTGGGAGTGATACAGATACTTGATGGAGAGAAAGAAAAAACATTGAATAACAGTGGCTGTCAAGAGACTTTGCTTTCCCAGCTCTATACAGTTGAAGAAAAACTGTTCACCTGCCTATGCTGCTTGGTCATATGTACTGTCTGCTTCAGAGAATACATTCAAGAACGCCCAGCTGTGACAAACTTTTTAGAGGTTAATAGGTTTCTACTTCCTTTGGTTGTAAAGGCAGACACAGTGTCCTACTCGGTAACTGCATGTGGAAAGAGCAAGTGTTGTTTTAGACCATCACACGTTTTTTAAATGCCACCAATGCAGTAAATTCACAAAGGAGTCCTCCCGGAAAGCATATACGTGTCCATGTCTGAACTTGCATAGTAAACCAACAAATCCAGCAGGTTTGTATCAGTGCCAAGAACATAAGGTTTCAGTTGTCTTTCCTACAACCATGTCTGATAGAATTTAATTTTCTCTTTCTTTTTTACCTGCTCTAATGTTGATGTTTTTTGCTCTAATTTACTCCCTACGACATTTGCCATGGATCCATAGAGGCATCTGTGACCTTTTACATTATTATTGACCGTCAAATCATCCTGTTTCAAAAGGCTTGCTTGGTTTAGTCCTTCTAGACCCTCTTCATGAACCTGTACATATTCTGATGTGACTTATTTACTGCAGTTGGGAATATTACACAGATCTGTTATTGTACCAGCTCACATGAGTGCCAACAAAGGAAAACTGTCAAAACGACAGTTTACTCAACTGTATTTCCCGCAGATTGTAATATCACAGAATGAAGCAACATAAAGCCCAAGCATACGTCAGAAATTCTGTCAGAGCCAATCTGGGACCATATGTCTGTAGTGCATTCACAACTTTTAACTTACTTTCCAAAGTGTTTGGAATATACAATGTAAAACCGTCTCCATCGGGGTCATTTTTTTATTCCTTGAAGCATAATGCTCATGGACTCGTCGTCCATGAAACGAACCATGTCAGTTGTAAACATTATGGGATCCATTTTTTGATAATTCTGCATGAAATAACACACCCTGTGGAGCCACGTCTGAGGGTCTCCGCATGGAGACCAGAGTGAGCAGCGTAATGAAACCCAAACGGCTAATGTCTAACTTGTCATTTTCAGGCCAAGAATTGAAAACTCTATGGAATGCTTCAATTCACATGATAGGTGTAGTTTTCCTACGCAAGGTAGTGCCGCTTTTTATTTAGACTATGGATAACTTGATAATATCATGAGCTCGACACACGTTTGTAAGTCCAAGAGAGTCACAAATACATTACAGTGCATACCCAACCTATTTGTGCCTGAGGTGTATTTGAATTGTCGCATATCGTGCACAAAAACGTGGACACTACTTGAGACTCCTTACTAGGAAAAGTAAAGCTTTGTTTGCAGCAAAATGCATTAAACTTTTCAATCATATGAACGTATTGACTAATCGTTGAATCAGCCTAAGCTAATCTACATTGATTTGATGCAGGCAAGGACCATCCCTTATCTAATAAATGTCTCTGCCACAAATGTGCCAGGCGAAAACTGTCCACTGTGGATTTTTGAGCGGATCGGGTATTCTGCTGTTCAGTGCAATAATCGACCTGTTATTTAGAGGAATGCAAACTGGTGGTTGCGTTGTCATTCGCCGAATGGTGTTGCGCCATGATTGTCCCTTTCAATAAGGAACCAATATGGTCGCCTCCGCTTTCTGAGCTTTGATTACCTGTAACACATGGAATTAACCTGAATGGGCACGTTACAAAATTGACGTGGTAACCCCAGTCCTGTTGCGCCAGGGCATGGACTCCTATGGAGCATGGATCGTAGAATCGGGTGTTGTATGTGTTTATTTGTGCCGATCTGAACGATGCATATCGAATTATTGTATGAGGCCAGTACAGGGCATCGATATACTAAAACAGCTTTGAGTGAAGCTTCCACTCGTGGGGAGTTTGCAGACGAGATAGGCGATCTACGTGTTGATTCAGATTTGCGGCTAAATAGTTTCCCGACAAAGTTATGTTTAGTTTCCAGCATGTTGCGATTAGTGATGTCACTAGTTCCGATATTTCGTCCGATACGCCTCTGAATCGGTTAGTGTACGAGATGGCTGTAACATTGTCTGAAATTACCTGAACTCGTTTTCCTTGCAGAAAAGGCGAAATGATTCTATTGCGAGAGGGACCGCTAAAATTTCTCTATAATTGTAAGGTTGCCTGCCAATTTGTTGATTCCATACGCCAGACCCTTCGCGACCTTGATATACCGCACCCCACGCCAGGGACAATGCATCGGTTCCTACCTATGCCTCGTTTAGCTTTTGACGTAAAGGTTAACCATTCCATGAATCAAGTGAATGGAGCCACTATGCTAAATCGGAGCCAACACGTTGGTTGATGGACAAATAATCGGACCGCGAGACTTTTTTGGTGGCTAAGAGTTGATACACGCTCCTGAGTAATAGCCTTATTGGCACTACAGCCTTTGTTAAAGATATGCATAAGCCTGCAATGCGGGCTAAATGTCGTGCTCTGACCGTCGTATGGTTCAATGCATTTCTAATAGTTTATATTAAATGGTGTATCTTACATGGAACCTGAATCCATGGTATTTCATTACTGCCTTCTGATTTCACAATGAAGCCAACAAATCATTTATGTTGTTGATGACAAATCACTCTTTTCGCAGTTTATATGTTATCCAAGATCTTGCAATGTGTGCAGTAATAAGTCTTTATCATTAGCACAATCAGTGTCATCACACATAAGCGCCAGTCGTTTACATAAAGGACTACATGTAGTTGTCGTTTACGTAAATGTGCCACCACTAGTCGTAAGGCCTTGTTCAAAAAGTACGGCTGCAACTGAGTCCAAAACATGAAGCTGTCCAAAAATAATACACGCCATCCCAGCAAAAAAAACTAAGTATTGCTGGTCTGTGAGGTACACTGGTACGTGCAGAAATGCTTGCTGTACATCCACAGAGCACAAGATGTCAATGTGTTGAATATTCTCTTTCACTCTACCTATCCCTTCATATGCAACTTTGGAGCCTGTATAAAGTCATTTAGCCTGCGCAAGTCTGTAATTAGGCGCAGCTTTCCTGATTTCTTTTTGACACACCTGATTGGCGAAATGCGCAATTATTTTAGTTCACAGTGATGAATTACCCCACATTTTAATAAGAAACGTAACTCCTCCACAATAAAGTCTTTGTGTTTGGGGGGTAATGTATGATTAGGAAGGTCAAAAGAATCAGGAGTATTAGCAAAAGGAATGTGCATACCGTCGCGAATTATTCTCGTCACAGAGTCTGGAGCGCCTATATTATCCCGTACGTGGTAGTGTTGGGATAAACTATTGGCATTAAACATAAAGCAGGTCCAAATAAAGTCCAAAATTATCAATTCAAGGATCACAATCAAGCTCTTGTGTCGCTGCATTACCTGGCCTGCGTAAAGGTACACCTTGGTTTGCAAAACCCGGGAAATTATTATTAGGGCGACGATCCTGTCTTTCCTGAAACTGGTTTTGAGGCCCAACCCACGCCTATTCCCCGACGACCTTTGACCCTGTGTTTGTACCTGGTCGTCAAACGATAGTTATACCATCGAGACGCGCATGCAGTAACACAGTTACAACAATATGATCAATAGTAGAACTGCAAATACCCATGTGCCAATCTGTGACACTACTTCATGTTAACTCAAATTACAATGTTCCAAAGGTGATCACATAGGAAAGTACAAGGCATTGCACCTGTCGCTTCAGCCAATGTGCAGTGGTATTGGATTACACAGCAACATGAAGGTTATAATTAATACTGGAAAACTATTTCAAAGAAAATTTCTTTCATGGGCATTCTAAAGGTGTACAAAGCCAGCAAGGAATACACATGAAACAGTCTTTTTCATGTTAGCATCTTTTCGGACCGAGCATGATTCGATATAATTATCTATGTTATATACAGATGAAAGAATGTACCGTGGCATGTTGTGAGCACTGCACAATTGTGTCCTTTAAATCTTCCTGTCGTGTTTGACTTTCTGTTGACGGTTACTCCAAGTTTTTTTATCATCTTCTTAAGAAAGGAACTTCATAGCAGTGTGCCTAGTCAGCTTATTGAACCAAAAAGACCACCAGCTGCGCTGCTGCTACTGTTGCCTCACATAGACATATATTGTTGACCAAGAATCTTGCGCTTTTTTTAGATGTGGCAACCGGCAGGCGACGTGTTACATACGCAGTTTTTTGTGCTCCACCTCTTGATATTGTTTAATACTCTTTTATGATCAATTTTGACAAAATATTCTTTGTAAAGCAAAGCTTCATTCAGGTGCTAGCCTTCAGTTGCAGCGGGCACCACAATGCTCCAGGTCAACAGCTTTGCTCCGTGCGCTTTCGGCGCAATGCACACAGCGCGCAAGGGAAAGCTGTTTACTCACTCCAACATTATTTGCATCGAAGAGTTAACGGTGGCAGGTCTACAAACAGTTCCATTCATTCAATGGGGAACATTGATCTAACGCAACAATGACATGTCGGCCACTGCCTTTTCTCTGTGAATGAACGCCACAATCAGGAACGTTTTCATATTTTACCAGATAAATGACATTTTGTATTTTTGCTCACAGTAGCTTTATTTAAGAAATACAGAGATTAATTTGTTTGAATCAATTTTCCATTTCGGAAGCTGTTATGATATAGTGATATCCTGAATGAAGCTACAAAAATATGTTCCATGTCATTTAATAACAGAATTGTCCAAATTATCTCATTTTCATGAGACATTTTGAGAGTATTTTGTGTATTTTCTGGTGTTCTTTAAGTGGTTCATTTTGAGCGTACTTGAGCGTCAGGAATATGTTAATCATATGTATAACCTTTGATCAAATATATGTGGTCGGTGTGTCCTTTCTAATCTCGTCCTCCCTTCCCCAGGTTTGCCCGGCACGGCTCCGTACGTAGTGTCCAATTCATATTAAGTTAGTGGCTGGTGTTTTTTCCTTCTAGGTATTATTTTCAATTTTAAATAAAATTGCTCTCTGGAGGCGAAAAAGGTAATGTAAAACACATTTAACAACCGGGCGTTTTGGAGCGGTTACAGTTGAAATGAGTTTCACAACAGGAAGATGGTAGCGTTCCAGGAGTCAATTTACCTGCAGCAACCACCAGATTGATTGGTGTTGTATGGGGCCACCGGTTGCATCAGGGGTTAAAACCTTTCCAGTCGGTATAAGCTCAGTTAAGAGTGTTATTGACGAGGATTAGTCCACAATATTATTGATGCACAAAACTAGCGCCAATTGAAGTAATTGACATGTGGCGTTCCACCATGTCATTTATTATGATCAGATAATATTTTTCCAATAATACAAAATTTCGTATTATAGCTGAAGACAATGTACATCCAGCCTAATGGTGTGATTTGAGCAGCAAAATGCTCAAAGAATGTTTCATATTAACATGAAAATTCCTTTTTTATCCGGGTATCGTCCCGAACAATTCACATTAACGGGCAACGTGTGACATGTCTATCAACGGAAATAGCTGATTTGACCCGAAATCACGTTTGTCATGTTCGTTTCGCAGCCGTAACGGTGTAAGAGTTTAATTTGCCTAACGTTGAGGCTAGGCTGTTTTTTTTTGTGTGTGTTTTTTGTTTTTTTTTTTTTGTTTTTCTTTTTTGCCAACTGTATAACAAATAGAAAGCAACATAGTTCAAATACGTTCTATTTGGTCCTTTGGGAGTGTGAAGTATCTGATCCCCCCCCCCCCCGGCTGGAATCACGACAATGGATTTGCACAACGTCCATCTAGGCTTCCATCCTGCTGTATGAAAAGGCTTCTCTGGGGCATATTTCATATACCGCAATACTTACAGCGATAGTGGTGCGTCGAGTTTCAAAATTTGGCCACCCCGATCTTTGACCTTTGGCTTTAGACCTCGTCACAGAAAAGGCTTGCGCGTGCCAAATTTCGTTCCTGTGAAAGACCAAGGACGCCGCATTCGGTATGGCAAGACATATGGATACAATTATTGTGTGCGTATACTTCATAGTATAAGAGTGTCTTGCGTACCAAAATCAGGCCACTCTGATCTGTAACCCTTCACCTCAACTTAGCCCTGTCACAGAAAAATGTATCTCCCTGCAAGGGAAAAACTATAGACCTACCATTAACGTTCGGTCAAGGAGTTACTTTTATTACAACACAATGTGACTGCCCTCGTTTATCATAATTCCCCATAGGAATACAAGTATATGGCTTCGTCTCTGACAACAAAATGTTGTTTTCTCTTTGGCGGAGAAGACTATTCTTATGGGGATAATGTTGGCTTCTTGTTTTAAATGACTTGCAAAACGTTTATTAATGGAGCATGGAATTGTAAGCGGGGGGTCACTTGGTGACCTGCAAGATCCAACCTGATTCTTAACTAATATGTGAAATGCATATTTCCCTTTAATTGTGTGTGGTTTTTTTATTTCATAGTACTCACTGTATGTACTTTTGACGCATCGCGGGTCAAACCAGTGCCGAAGGCAGAATTTAGTAGTGCAGGTTCAAATGATAGAAGGAATGGACATGCAAGCAGCCGATGGCTGCGAAGCGTCACTATGGGGGTACTCGTGCGTGCCCCCCCCCCCTCGAAAACTTTGAGATTCGAAGTGCAAAATGTGCATTTTAGGGGCTAAAATCAGTTTCTGCGCGCTTTATTCATCCACCAAAGTTGAGGAAAAATCTTTGTTAGCTAGGAAACATAGAAAAACCTATATAAGAGTGGAAGAGTTGAGATCCATTACTTTTAACCAAGCATACTTGTATCATGCTCGTTATATAAGTCTCTCAAGCATGTCTTTACAGTTGTTTGTAATTAAGAATTTAAATTGCAGCCTTGGAATCGTCAAAAATGAAACAGTGTTATCTCCTCCATATGTCAAATTGTATTTTGTCGGACTTTTGAAAATAAATTTGGATTTGAGTACTGCTTAGCCATGTTGTGACAAGTACTTGTAGCAAAATTAATTCTATGGGTGAAAACTTGAGTGTAAAATGGATTTATTCTCAGACTCAATTTCGACACTCCTCTGCTGGATGGCGATCAAACACAATTTTCCAAAGCTGGACGTATTTAACTTAATACCCAGATGTTAAACTTCTATGAAGCCATATGTATACTATCTGAGACTTTAGGCAGCCTATGAAGGCTGCTATTCCATTATAACATTTTGCTGATGAACATAACTGGAAGTCCACTTCATGCACTGAGGCTTATTTTAGTAAGCCATAAAATAAGGTCTAACCACAAACAAAAGTTTTGACCATGTGCGAAATGAGGGCGCTTTTGTGTGTGTGTGTGTGTGTGTGTGTGTATGTGTGTGTGTGTGTGTGTGTGTATGTGTGTGTGTGTGTGTGTGTGTGTTATGGCATAATGACGCGGGTGATTGAAGCTGGGATCGTGGGCGTGTCCATGCCAGTGCGCCTTGCCCAATGCCAGTTTTAATCACCCGCGTCATTATGCCCTACCACAAACAAAAGCGATCCTCATTGCTTATATTTACATTTTCCCTGAATTTTTCTGCTCGATTACACGGCATTTAGTACAAAGCATTGAGAAAAACGACCAGAAACTGATTTGCTTAGCATGTTCAAACGTTGAGTTCTGGGAATCCAGGTAGGCGTGGCTTATTGGAATATGGACGGGACATATTTTATGGCCCGATAACACACAAGGCTCATGTGTCATGGTCTCATGACACGCCAGGCTCTCTCCTATTCTTGCAGTATTAAAAGTTAGATTGAATGTAAAATATTTTATAATGATCACATACGAATATCCTCTTGCTGTGTTCGGCTCAAAAACACAAATTACTGTCAAGTTTATTGTCATGCTAATAAATAAAGCTGTGTTTTGATTCATGTTTTTTTTTCTTTCTTTCAGTTTTCTTTCATTCTTTGTTTCTTCTTCCTTTCTTTTTTCCCTTTTTACTTTTATTGGTCCAATTTGGACCTTTTGCTGAAAATGGGGGGTTGGTTCAAACCCTTTGAACATCACCCCACCCCGGCTGTGCCCTTGCAAACCCTGCCCATGGTGGCCCCGATGTAAATGTGCAGTACCAGCAATAAATTATTATTATTATTATTATTATTATTATTATTATTATTATTATTATTATTATTATTATTATTATTATTATTATTATTATTATTATTATTATTATTATTATTATTATCAGCAGTAGTAGTTATAGTAGTAGTAGTAGTAGTAGTAGTAGTAGTAGTAGTAGTGGTAGTGTTGTATTAGTATTAGTAGTTTTGTTGTTATTATTATTATTATTATTATTATTATTATTATTATTATTATTATTATTATTATTATTATTATTGAAACATGTGGGCCATGTAATGAGGAATGTCCCACTACATTTTCTGCGGAAGGCTTAATTCCTTCTCATTTAACATATTGTGGCAAACGTAAATTTTTTATCTTTATAAAAAGCCATCGGGTCCCACTTGATACCTTTGATAACGTGCACTTTTGGGAGATGTACCTCCGACGTATACTGAATTTAATTTGAAATGTTTGATTATCCGATTTGCAGCATGTAGGTTTTTGTTATTCTTCTGTTTTTCACACTGTTTTTTTATTCCAATGGAATGCAACAACCTGACATGAAACTACATTTTATATATTTAATGATACAATAACTTGTTTTAAATGTTACCAATTTATTGTGTCGATATTGTGATTTTCGATTGCCACAAGATATTCATATCTTGTATCAAGCAGTCCCAATATGGGACAAGACTTTACTTATCCAAGGTTACAGAATTAACATAAGCTAGCTCACATTATGGTTCTGATGTGGAATAATATGTACATAAAATTTCGATATACACATGTGCCAAGAACATAAAATCGATGGATAAAAGAAAGAAATGTACATGGAGGTATACTTAACAAACGACACAGTCATTAAATTAAGTGTTCACATGTTGCCAATAAAGTTTTTTTAAAGAGGCAGTTCAAGGGACCAGCCAAACACTTTCAGGGAGAAGATTCCACAAATGTGGACCAGAATTTGTAAAACTGCTGCAGTAAGCTGTAATAATAGATCTAGGTGTATATAGAAAATGTTTGGATGAAGATCGGGTAGTTCAACCGGCAACTTCACTCATGTACTTTAGCTTGTCACGCATGCAAGCTGGGGTAAGGTTATTTTATACTTCGCACACTATGAATGCATTTGTGAAATTCAATACGTCTGATGACAGGGTTCCATTGATTCAGATGGAGTGCAATAGGGTGTGCGGGTTAAAATCCTGCTGGCTCATTCTTGCATTCTGAACACTTTTTCAAATGCGCCTTTACTGCAATTCCCCACAGAATGTGACCATAGTCCATGTGGTTAAACTAAAGTCTTATAGAGCATATTCAAGTACTGGGTAGATATAAAAGATATTTCAATACGCCAAGTTTACGAGAGGGATTACATAGCTGGTCCATGTTTGATTGGAAGGCGAGTCCTGAATCAAGGATGATTACTAAAAGTTTTGCTTCATTCACTTGTGAAATTGCTTTACGGTCATTTCTTTGAAAACTTAGTTTGATTTATTTTGTACAGAATTTGGTGGGTGCCAAATAGAGTACAATTACATTTTGGAATGTTCAAGATTAGTTTATTTGCACAGAGCCATTGGCACAGGCTAGACGTAAAAGTGTTTAACTTCAAAGTAAGGTTCTCAATGCATTTCTCGGAGGCAACAATACTAGTATCATTAGCATATATGTGAGCTCGTGAATGAGACAAAACATCTGGTTGGGCATTGATGAAAAAGAAAAATAGAGAATGGGGTCTAATATTGAACCCTGGGGGATACCTATTGTAATGGTAAAAGATTCAGATAAAGTACCAACAATTGAAACGCGTTACCTCCTTTAATATAGGTAAGATTCAAACCACTTGTGTGCCCGGTCCTCAACACCATACGCCTTTAGCTTCAAAAAAAGAAGCTCATGGTCAATTGCATCGAAAGTCTGTCATTAGTCAGTCCTTATGGCGCCTGTGGGATTGCTATTGTCCACGGTTTCTAAAAGTTCAGCGTAAAGCTTAATAAGGGCAGATGGAGTAGAATAAAGGTGTCTAAAACCGGATTGAATCGGGCTAAAAGATTTCTGTCTTGCAAAAATCGTACAAACTGTCATGCACAGGCTTTTCCAATAATTTGCGTATTGAAAAGACTGAAAAAAGGGCAATATTTACATAAGGGAGTAGCTTGTTTGAAATCGTCAAGCACAATTTCAGTTTGAAGTGACTGCTTCAAAATCCATGTTATATCTCTGGTGCTGTCGTCCACGTCAAATTTATACAACTAAAGAAAATTTTAAGCTCCATAATAAAATTTTTTTAGATGGTTCTATTATCTATTAAATCTGTTTCCAGGAAAACAAAATCTTAGTACGATCGTTATTAAGAAAACTTTAAACATCATTTATATAAAAACAAGATTTGTTTTCTAACATGTAACAATACTATACTGTACATGAAACAGTGCCACTGCAGTCTCTGCATAATATATCACGTTAATGGCAATTACCCTTGCTATTGTGTAGGCTAGTCATACTCAGCAATAATGCGCATCAAGGTGAATTGTATTTTCCTATGAGGACGTGTATTTTTGGGTTTTTAGCATGTGGAACCTACAAATACGTGTTAATGCATAAATAGAATAAACAACATCAGGATGCATGTGTTACCATTACTTTGGTAATCCAGTAAGAGATAGTGAAGTCCAAGACTTGGGAGCCACCCGTCGGTTACTGCTGCCTCTGTTCGCACAGGGAATCTACTTGGCTCTGTTATGTACCATTCTCTCTCTTTTCTTTTCTTCTTATCTCACAAAGCGTACAGGTTCTTATGACTATATTCATTAGTGGGGTTCACTTTTAAACTTACGTGACTCATTTTAATCTGTTATATTTGTTGCGAATTTCTCTGAGATTCCCCTAGATGCCACTGTTGAAAAGATAAATGAGTTTTTGAGCAGCCCAATAAACATAGAGGCTGTGACATCAAACAACAGAATAGCATATCACCAAAGGTCCTGTACTGAAGCACCAGGGTTGCAGAAGCCATAAACATAAGTAGTAATGTGAATAGCATGTGCCGTGTGAAAGTTCTGTCTACAGTTTTATCATCTAACCGAACCATTTCCCTAATAACCTATTAAAAGAAATAATAGAGTCGTTCTAAAGCGAAAAGAATATGAAAAGTTTAAAACATAATACTTTTGTTCTATGCAAACCATTGGTTTTTCAACAAATAAAAGGCATTCTAGCAACTGCTCTCCTTTACCAGCAGATTTGTATTTAACCTGGCTTGCATTTCAGTAAATGGATAAATTGATGAAAAAGGACTGCGGAATAGGGTAATGACTACTAGGAAGTGGTTTTGGACAAAAACACACAAATACAACAGAGTAAACTAGATTTCCAGCAAATATCTACGGTCTTGTTGGCACATGCTAAACCTAAGCCTGCTCTAAAATAATTGTCCATTCTGCCATATATTATGAAATGAATAGTATACCACATTTATTATACGGCAATTTTACGTCACGTCAATATTGGCGTCCCGCCAATTTATATACGCACAAGGGATATATACCGAAACAGAAAATGAAAAAACAAAACAAGGGTCGTCCTGCATGATATAAAGTGCATTTAGAGCAATGTTTACTTTGAACGCCCCTCCCCCCATATATATATATATATATATATATATATATATATATTGTATTTGTGTCTTTTTGCCCAGAACCACTTCCTAGTAGTCAATATCCTAGAACTCTTTACTCTCCATAAGCTAACCTGTCCCTGTCTAACCTGTATACATATGGAATTACTATTGTCTATATTGCACATGTTCCTCTGTAAAATTTTGACATAGGCTGTATCAGCCCAAATAAATTAAAGGGTCTTCAGCGGGTAGCTACTCAACATGTTTCGGAGCCTTTTACCCGTACATGTCTCTCTGAGCAGCGGCTCCTTGTCTAAGCTAAATATTCAGCATATATATATATATTGTATATGAAGTATAATGGAATACATGGATAGGCTACAGTTATGTGAAAGACTGTATATAAAGGGAATGTATATGTGCTCATGGTTATTAAATAATAAATGTATGTACTCATGTGTCAATATTAACTGACACGCGTCACTTAGAAATAACATAACTATGCATTAATAAATGTAGAATATCAATCAGGATTTTACTTTTTGGCTGCGCCATGGTCCTTCAGCGCATAATAAAAAATTATAAAGAGAAAATATTAGAATTGAGCGACAAAGTCATAGATATAATACTAATTATGAATAAACAATTATGTTAAAGAGTAAAATATTTTTGGATATGAACATGTAAACTAAGTAATTTGCAGGCACAGATCGACACACCGAATGTGATAATGATGATCACGATCGCGCAACTCCACAAAATGTTCGATGATCATCGTTATTTGGAGCGTCAAGTAGTTTTATTGGAGCATCACGTAGCGGTCTACATATTCTGTCCATATCTTTCGACAGAAGATAAGTGACGTTTATTCCGAAAACACTTACTAGGCACAATTCAGACACACACACATACGGCATTGACAATTAATTGAAAAATAGTCGTGTTCATTTTATCCATTAAAGCACGTGTAAAATATATGATGTATGTATATATATATATGTGTATATATATATATATATATATATATATATATATATATGTGTGTGTGTGTGTGTGTGTGTGTGTGTGTGTGTGTGTATATATGTGATATATATATACATATATATTCGCAATCTGTTCACTGGAGTAGAAAGTCGTGTCGACACAGTCACTTCTCAGGCAGAGAAGATAGTGTATTATCAACCTTCACTTTAGATTTGGATGCAAAGGAGCCACTTGGTGCTCAGTCAGATTGCCGGTATATGATAAACAAAAAGCTGCGTAGGACTACTCCTTAAACGAAAGACACATGCCTGATAGTCCAAAGGGAACAAAAACTTATATTGAAAGTGATTGGCTTTCTCAACCACAGCATACAGACTGAACAAAAATCATTGGGAAGTGCCAGCTGAAATGTTAGTAGCCAACCTAACAACAGTATTAACCGAAGCCGTTATTCTACTTTTGTGCTCAAATTTGTAATGTTTATATCAGGCAAGTCAAAAGTCATTTTCGTACAAATAAACCGTGTTTCTCAACACTGAACATATCTTGAAAAGCTCGGAAATTATAAAAGGACACATTCCGGACGTTGCTGTAGTAAGATGTGATACATTCATTGAAACTACTGAATTGCAAATAATTGCAGGATATATGAGGCCAAGGAATATGCGGTCGTTGTATAGCGTGAAAAAAAAAGAAATATGCTGGAGTAAAAATGAAACAGATACAGGAAAAAACGAAAAATCAGTATGGTCAAAATAACCACTGCCGAAATCATATGATAAAGAGGCAATGCCTAAGATTTTTTAGTAATTATCGGGGCAGTTTGAATAGGTGTACCTTCAGCGCTGGTAGTTGAATTTGTGATTAGCAGAAGTAAAGGTAATAGTCGATTACGGTTGTATAATATACCGCGACCAATTAATGTGCTTAAGGACAAAACCAAATTAATATCCGTAACAGCTCAAGTAACATATGGCCAAAACGTTCTTGAATCTGGAGGGCGGAAGACAATGGAATCAGCCAAATCATGAAACACTGGTTTATTATGTTCCATCCATGTACCAAATGTGTTGTTTCTGGTGGGATTTCTATCTGAGGCCAACACGTAACATTGTTTAAAACATTGAGCCTGGGAAATACGAACATGGGAAAAGTGTAACAGAGGTGGGAGTCAAGCCATAGAATCGGCCAAATTGTGCGAAAGGTATGTATCCGGAAAAAATTTGAATCAGTGCAAGATTCAGTAGATATAAACGAAAGAGGTCTTAAGATCGATGCTGATAGGTATTTCATAGCCACGCTATGAAATACCTATCAGCAATGGAAGGAAATTTGAACAAGACAAAGATTACAACCAAGTATTGTTTTGATTTTAACCCTTTTTGGTCTACCTGTTTTATGAAAGACATACTTGAATTTTGAAGAAAATGGAATTTGCAATATTTATTATCTTTTTGTTGAAGATGCATGCTAGATATGCCAAACGATACACCTGTACAAGTGTAAGGGTGGTGGTGATGGCACTGCGTATGTCCTCGGCCTCGACGAAGGGACCGATCAGCTTCGGACAAAGCAACGTAATAATCTTGAGCGTGTGAAATAGAAAATTGTCCTGGCAAATTTAGTATGTGTGCTCTCTGTTGTGATGTTGCATTACCAGGTACAAGGAATGCATGTACTTGATATATTTTAAAGTATTTGAAAGAACTGATTTGAATTTGTAATGGGAATTACATAGAATCTTTATGTCACAGGCAGGTAAACTCTGCCAAGGCATGATAAAAAGAAGGAGACCTTTGTGCGACATTAAAATTTCCATGATTTGCAGAAAGGATTGAGGGTTTTTTTTTCTGCAATGCCTGTGTACGCAATTCTGGAGGCAAGATTTCATGACTTAGTTTATTTTATACCAATAAGCAGGTACCGTGTAAAATGTCAGAAAAGTGATTTTTAAAAAAGTCGCTCATCTGACTTCGCCCACTTAATCGACCGGCAATAGATGTATTTACACAAAAGTCTTTCCAAAGACCAAACATTATTGCTAAGATTTATCAAATCTTAAGATTGATTTAGGATGTCTTGAGTTGCACGTGAAAATCGCAAATCTAGCGTATGCAAAGCAGAAGAAAATGTTTCTGAATGTTTTGTGAATGTTGGAATAAATTTGTCAGTGCGAGGGGCTGGAACTTGTATATTATTATACAGCTTTTAATATCTCTTACAGCAGTAATTTCAAAAACGGAAGGAAAGAGCTGGCCAAACGGTAAGAGGCTGCATTTATTGGTGCCAGGCAAGATTTTAACTCTCTCACGTGCTATGTCAGGTATGAAATCACAAATTTTATTTAATATGGTGTTGGCTCGTCTTCGTGTATTGTAGAAATAATTTGTTACTATGGCACATAGCTTGATGATATAGTTTACATAAAGCAGTGTCTTCATTCCAAATTTTTTGACACACAGCTGAGGAGTAAGGTGTATTCAGTGGTTTCATTTAAACATATTTTATTCTTTCGAAAGCGATCAGGTAACAGGGAAACCCTATATTAAACCCTCTCGCAGTGGTTTCATTAAGAGCATTCAAAAAGTGTGCTCCCATGTGTACCTGGTGAATTGGTCAGTGCCAAGAGGGGTCAGATAAATGCTGCAATTTAAACGTAATGCTGATGAATCAGGATGGATGCAGGGCATAAACATAGCTTGTATTCCACTCAGGATCAGAGCTCTTAATACAAAATGTTGGAGAAACCATTGCTATATGACCTAGTACCATGATCTGGAAATATACTGATACAGGATACGCATGAATATGAAACCAACAAAAATGGATAGAAAATGCTAAAACACTTGGTAAATTTCAACTGTATTTGTCCTAACAAGGTTGTTCTACAGGGGCCAAAGAGAATCTAGAAAAATCATTTTTACAACAAATGTTACCAATGTATGATGCCGTTCCTAGTGAAATTCTCATGATGTTATATGATATGGAAAAGGAAATGAAAAAAGATACATTTGATATAATAGATGAGCATTATATAATTTCCAACGCTGAACTGGCCATAATACACATTTATGTGCATTATAAATATGCATCACAATTGTCCCCAAAGAAAACTCAGCAAATAGTTTACAGATGAAACTGTTTAATTTTAATGCTTTGAAAGGTGTTTCAGTTGAGGGTGTTCACGCCAAGGTCCAGTATAGCTGTATTTAGTATGATATTCAAGGATGAGTTAAGGTGCAATATCAGACATTCGACTGCAACTTGGACGATCATTTTATTGCCATCTAACTTGACAATATTGAGTGGTACCAATCATTTTTGTACTAAGCAGGTGGTCAGAGGGTGCAATGTGGCGACTTCTTGTGTAGTTGGCATTTCATCTTTAGTATCAGTACTTAGGGGCTGAGATTGAGACTTCGCTGTCTATGGAGCTGTGCATAATGTACAAGATTGTGTTTCCATGTATGGTTTACATCGGTTGGCATTCACAGGCAAATAGTGTAATTTTTGTGTCTTTATGCGATGAAGCAAAAATTAGGTTGGACCCCGTTGACTATCTAACATTGGCTAATATGTTTATGTACCAGTTTCTTTGATTTTTCCACTGGCACTCTGGAGTTATGCAATAAAGCTGCATCACCTATTTCAAATGCAGGAACTGCTGCCGTCTTTTCATAGAAATGTCTATTTGTGGCTTGTGCTTGTTGCAAGTTAGCAGTGGCTATACTTCTCCCAATTTTAGGTCCTTCTACGATTTGGTTGAGATATGTTAGCACACTTGTGGGAAAAGTTGGTTTTGCAATAACATTGATATCAAAGGGTATATTAATTTTTCTGCAAAATGAGATGTGTCGAGTATTTTGTGTACGAGCACTGGGACTGTTTCTATATAATATTGTTCTGTGTTACAGAGTGCTTGCACCTTATGGACAAACGTAAAGCAATATTTTTAAACAGCCCTGCTACTTTGTGCATGATAAGACCTATGTGCTTGCTTGACGTTGAGCAGTTCACAGAAAGCCGATAGTAACTGACATAAGAATTCTTACCCTTGTCACTGACCAGTGACCTGCTGAAACCATATATTGAGAAAATATCTCTCCATAGTGCATCTGCAATGCTTTTAGTATCTTGATTTTCAAGTGGAATGAAAAGAAAAAAAATCAAATATAAGCAAGACATGTTTTAAGTAAGATACAACAGGCAAGGGTTCTAATATGTTAATGCATAACCTGTCTGACAGGCCTTCAATTGGCATAGGTGTCAAAGGTGCTGGTTTAAAATGATGGTATGGTTTTATTTTCTGGCGAAATATCACAAGACTTGGCATGGCCAAAGATATAAAAGTACATTCTTGGCCAATGATTCTGGTTTCTGATGGGCAAAAAAGTACAGTCAAATGAGATGAGTCCACACCTAAGAGACTGTCTTGATAGGGATTTAAGGCTTCAGCATGCAGAGTTGGTAGTAGTGGCAATTGATACATACACCTAGTCTGACCACAGACCACACTTTCTTTGTAAATGTGGTACACCTAAAATGCACTGGTCTGCTTCAGCCACAACGTTTACAGCAGCTTGTTTGTTGTCTGGTAACAAGCCCTCTGACAGATATGTTTATATATCTTTATAATCAGAGCAAATTTTTCTGGGCTTGTGCCAGCTTTTGCGCTAATAGCGGCTAGACACGGGGAAAGTTGGCTAGATTTCAACCATGAAAATTGCAGAGTAAGAATTTGTACTGGCTTCATGGCTCAACATTTGGATGCAGTACAACTTTCTCTCCAAAAGAGAAAAGGGTGGATCTTTATCATCGGGTGGGTTAAAGTTTCTTTGTGACAAAAAAATCAACATGTTCGAAGTTTTACCAGCTCTGTGTCATAGCTTTAAAGTGATCCTTTGAGTTTTTGGTCGCAGAATCAAAATCGTTCGGGCAACCCAAGAACCTCGAGCTTTGCTGACGGTTCCTGGGCTGCTTGAACGATTTCGATTCTGCAACCAAAACTGAAAAGGGTCACTTTAAAGCTAATTATGAAATGTTGCTGCATAAAAGTCCTTCCATATTCTCCACACACCTCACAAAACCACCAATATTTCCACAAAATCCTTGAAGTGTTGTCCATGTTTCGCCGCTCATTCAGCTGCTCTGAAAATAGAGCAAACCCCCATGTGTGTTTTGCAGAGCCATCGTGTGATTATGAACACAAAGTAACCGGTAGGCCTAAATTTGGTTGATTTAAAGCTAATTTTTTGTATGTGTCCCTTGTTTAGTCATCGATAAATACCATACATTAAAAGAGTATAATTTCCCGAAAAAAAATCATGTCAAGGAAAAAATATATATATATAAATCAATTGCACACAATTCTGCATCAACAGTAGAGATCGGGGAGGGGGTGAGTGTGACAACTACATCTGCATCACGTTTTAGATTTGAGATCATTTCAGTCATGTCCACTCAAATTGGTAAAAATTGGCCAGGTGACCTGAATCCTGCAACGTCATTGGTCACTCGCAGTCATGCATCATCAATCAATTAAAATCAAATGGTTAGAATCAATGTTTAATTGGTATTCGTGCATCAATTCGACAACCATCTGGCTTACTGGTGATGAATTGGTTTGATATTGTGTAACCACTTTAGGGCTGTATGGTCAGTCACAACGGTGAAGGGTCTGGGAGCCAAGTATATATGGTTGGCATTAATACCTTCAGTTAAGACGAGTAATTCCGACCCTGGTATTGATTTTTTTTTCTGATGGTCTTACTGACCAGCCGCTAAACTGGGTGGTCAATCTCTGTTTGGGGACCCATCGTTGACAGTACATACCCAATGATCCATCACTCATTAAGGCAAAGGGTAGAGAGTTATCTCGACATTTTAGTACTGGCGCATTAGGCGATAAAGTTTTCTCAAATGCGTGTCGGCACTAATTAGGCCAGAAAATTTGTGCATTCGTAGCAACTTATTCATGTAGCAGAGCTGCTAATTGAGCTTAACTATTTATAAAATGCATATAAAAGCCTGTGAAGCATAAAAAGCTCACTTCTTTTTGGAGTCTTTTGTGTAGGTATTGTTTCAATGGCTTTTACTTTCTTTGGGGCAACTGCAATACCTTCAGGTGTCAAAATATGCCCTAAATATTCCACCGTTTTACTTTCAAAGG
The DNA here is from genome assembly GCA_964020975.1 of Hermodice carunculata. Taxonomy (NCBI): domain Eukaryota; kingdom Metazoa; phylum Annelida; class Polychaeta; order Eunicida; family Amphinomidae; genus Hermodice; species Hermodice carunculata. The sequence goes on from OZ026617.1 coordinate 76,052,131, forward strand.
TACACTTTGCAGGCTTTAGAGTTATTTTCGCTGGGTGCAACCTGTCAAAGACTAGAGTCAAAGTTTGGAGAGATGAAAAATAAACCCATTTTACAAAATATACAGGCCATCGAAATAACAATGTGCTATATCGGCAAGTAACCTTCTGAGTACCAAACTCGCCAGTTGCATCACCCGTGCAGATGATTTTTTAAGCCACAGGTTACTCTACACCAATCATCGGATCCTGTGGAGCTCACAAAGCTTGTTGTGTGGCAAGAGTTGTCTTTTTATCTCACTAAGCTTAGGCCTTCTTATGACTCCATCTAAGCATAGGACTCACTATTTATCTCACGTGGCTCATTTTAATGTGTTATATTTATTGCGAATTTCTCTGAGTTTCCATTTGATGCCACTGTTAAAGTTCAATGAGTTTTTGAACTGTCAAATAGACACAAAGGGTGTGACATCAAACAATATAATACAAAGTCATCAATGGTCTTGTACTCAGGCAAGAGGGTTGCAGAAGCCAAATGCGTAATGTGTTCAGTATGTGCCATATAAAAGTTCTGCCTACAGTTGGAGCAACTAACTGAGCCATAGTCATAATAGTCTATTAAATGATATAATAGAGTCGTTCTTAAGCGAAAACGATATGATAAGTTTTGGCACACAGAGCAACCAAGATTTCCAGCACATATCTACTACCTTGTTGGAACATGCTAAACTCGAACCTGTTAATAAATCATTGGCAATAGCACCAAATATTGTGGAATAAAATGAAATATTATTTGTTCTACCATGCATTACTATTTTATGCCAATTTTCCATCATGCTCCATTTTCAATATGACACATGTACAATGCATTTTCCAGAGTCTATGATGCTATGTTGACAGTTTCGTCTGTTTTATTTGCCTTTAATACGCCCTAGTCCCACTGTAGCAAGGACGTGACCTGCAGGCCTGATGAGTGGCAACTGTTCTCCCCTCATAACAGTTTTAAATATACTTCATTTTCTGCAGCGACGCATTTGTGAGGACAATCTCCCCCCAGCAGATTAGGACTACATATGTCATACAAATTTATGAATGTTTTACGTTGACTGATCGCCATGAGAAAATCAGTGTCTTGGGGTTATAGTTTACATTTTTTTTGGGGGGGGGGAGGCAAACATACGTTTCTTCTTCTTTCTCTTCCTCCTTCTCGTTTTCCTCTCCTTCTATGGACCTTCTATCCTGGCAAGTTAAATCAGTTACCTGTAAAGTGCATCATTAACGTTAGACGTAGTTGTATCTAAATTACAATCACCACCAGTTACAAGAACACGAGACTAAGGTGCGATTATTATCAAATCATATGATGACCTGACCCGTGGGAACAAAAACGAAAAAATCAATTTGCGAGAAGGGATGCAAATTCTTACATTGATCCAGACTATAAAGCAAGACACTATTCTTTTTGGGAAAAACATTTTTGAATATAAATGGCTATATTTATCAAGCATGCTCAAATGAACCAGATAAATTGCCTGGCTTTTCCACTTATCAGTTGCAAGTAAAGCGTGCCATGTCTATGTTGACCTTTACTAACTGCGCTGAATCAACCCAATGGCCAGGTTGCCATATTTTCAACCGATAATGGAATTGTGTTTGCGCTTTCCATACTGATTTTGAAAGCCCACAGGCGTTATTTAAAAATCCGGCCTTCGCCAGAGAAGCACGCGAGGGCTAGGTTGAACGTCCAACTAGTGCCAGAAGTAAGTAAATCCCTAACCATTTCTTGCGTTCATCATGTGCTAGCTAGAGGTACCTCACATGAGTCTCTTGCAAACAATGCGGAGATCTCAACTAAACATTAGATACGTAATATATTGACCATACACACTATATTTCTTCAGAAATTTATAATGTCAACGCAGTAGGTTTCATGGTCAATGAAGTTAAAAGACCTAAGGTACATATTTGCCAAAGCAGCTAAATCCTAATAAAAGAAAGCTCGATTTATACTTTTTTTACATAGTTCTTGGCTGATAAGTTCCCAGACCAAGTCGACTGAAGTTATCAAGTAGGACATTGTTTTCATCGGTGCCTTGCCTGGGAGAAGAGATGACGACATAAACAATGGTTTGAACCGACAATATTTTGAAGGCACCAATTTCAAGAGGTTTGACAATGCATCCATTGATACAAAGCTTGGCGTTATTTCCGCAAACACATACATTTATCTGGTCATAAGGATTTTGAGGGCCTATCACATTACAAGTCACTGTCAATTATTAGGGAAATCTTAAAAAGTAAATAATATTCAGAGTGTGCTTTCAACCACGGTTGATATGGTGTAAGAACAGCTATCAAGTTGGCCGATGCGCACCACATCAGGTGTTGCTATCCACCTTCCACAGCCACTGTGTAAGACTGTCGTTGTCCTTCTCAGCCCTTATAATTTTTTATCCTTGGTGACCATGGTTTCTAGAAATATCGACTGCTAAACAGTATAAGTGACCATGTCTATGTGTATTGAGGCTATGTCCCCCGGATCTATCTGTTGTTCGTTATGCAAAAACACACTGTGAAAAATTTCAGCACAACTCTTACCCACTCTTGTTTCTATTAATTTCATAGTTTGTCAACATCAAACACCCCACCACTGACGGGAATTCTTATGTTTTGAAAGTAGCGAAAACAATTTTTATATTCATATGAAATGGAAAATCACACACTTGTGTTCTATCAATGGTACACCTTTCCTGAGCTCTGATTTTTAAAAAGACGTACTCACTCATGTTGCTAAATCGAGCAATGGTTCAATTAAGAAAACTCCTGTTTATGCATTATGGCATCCATGCATACTTGCGTCCATGAAACCTTTCTTTTTAGGAATGAGATTTGGTACAGTTGCTACGTGCATTTCCTTTCTTGGGCTAGGTGATTCGTGCCGAAGGTTCCTGGTTCCAGACCCGGCCTTTCTGTGGTCACAAATCATATACCATTTTTAACTAATGACTGTCCTAAAGCTTGCTCTGGTCAATTCAATACTCGGGACCTTATTCCCGGGGTTGGATCCGCGGGTTTGCTCGTTTGGTGAGGCACAGGGTCTAAACGCGTCATTGCTGAGTACCATAAACACAACATTAACCCATCCTTGTGCAAAAGAAATAAGATCCACGACGTTCTTTACTACCATGGCTTTTGGGAAATACCCAGGACCCCAGTGCACATACATGACCCACAAGTGTTTACCAAGGGAGCACACACAAAACCCAACCAATATGGCGATTATTGTCCTAGTCACGTTTCTTTTACGCCTGTTGGCTTTAGTGTTTGGTTCATTGATGTCAGCCTCGTCCTGTTTATGGCACCAGATCATTCTCAGTACGTACGAGCACATGATCCAGATAGTGAAAAGAGGTATAACGTAGAGAACAAAAGCATTCACAAGATGAATCACCTTGGCTAAAAATTGCTGTCTCTTTGGTATTTTGCACATGCGATCTGTAAAATATTGAACACCGTCATGATGTTTCTCTGTTACCATATTGTAAAGAGCGATGTCTTTTACTGCATATAAAATGGATACTATCCATACGGCAGCGAGTTCTGCTGCCACTTCCAAATACCTTAATGCCTTACCACCATTGCGATTCTGCCTAAAAGTGTGTGCTGCAAGCATCACAGTTGAGAAAATGCTGGCAACCTCTGAAGCGTTAGACAAGGCCATCAGTACCTTACATGCGACGGTTGTCATGTGGTCCTCCGGGAAATGACTGGCGATGTACAACGGTATAACCAAACAACCCACCAGCAGGTGGGACACGGCGACGGACCCCACGTACATATAGGAAGGGTTCCGGAGTTGACGATCTGAAGCTATCATCCAGAGTACATACAGATTACTTACCAGAATAAGCATGATGGACAAAGCATCAGCACTGAGCAGAACAATAAGGACTGTTCCGCTGAGCTCGAATATTTCGTGACTGGTCGTATTGTTCCCCACAGCCTGGGGCATAGTAGCCTCTGCAAGGCAGGTGTCCTGTGTACGTTGCAAAGAGTTCGTCTCCTTCAAGCATTGAGAATTATCCATCTCACACACATGACATTGAAGCTTTTTGTAATGTATTCCATTCGAAATTTCCAGCTTGTATCAGGCGATACGTACAGGTAAGGATGAGGCCAAATAGAGATTTGCCGGTTCCTCCCAATCCAGCCAACACGTTTTATCTCAGGGAGGAGAATTAGGCGTTATAACACGCATATGGATCTGCACCCAATCTCTAAAAGAAACAAGCATAAATGTTAATGCAGAATATATGCATAGTCTGATTTGAGGGGACGGTGTCATTCTGTTGGACAAAGATATCCCCTGTCGACTCCTGAGTAATGTAAACTCTTGAAATTATCGTGTTCTGTGGTCTACGAAGTTCAAACATAACCTAAATCATATGTAGCGGTTTGCAGGAATATGCAAAGAACTGCTGTTGTGCAGTTATTTCATTTGGCTCTATCTATATCTAAATATTTCCCACTGTGATTTTAACTGAGTTCATTTAGCTTTGTCAGTTAGCTGGCCTTACAGTCACACTCTACATTCGTTGTCCGTCCGTCCGGCAATTCACATTTGGACTGCTCAAGTGTTTTTTTTTCCGGATCCCCATCTCAGTAGTACAGTTTTACCTTGGCTGAGTTTTTACCAGAGTGCTCAATTGACCGCACTCTCCTTAGTTTGTGCAATTTTTATGACCCTTTTTGCTGATGTATTTTAATCGGGCTAGGGCCTTTTCTCCAAACCCTCTTCACCAAGCATACTTCCAAAACTGCACAGAGAACCTTTGAGTACCTGTAACGTTAATGTTTTGAAGAAGTGGTGTTGCAATTATAACTGTACAGCTTACGCCTCAATTGGCTTATGTTATAGGATAAGTTGTTATTCATTGTCTGTTTATCCATATGTACTTCCCTTGTTGATTTCTAACTATCGTTTCAGATTCTTAAAAATTATGCAATGCATCCTCTGTAAATGTGGTAAATATTTGTCTTGACTGGGTTTCTATCAAATGTATTAAATGTGTTACACATCGAAAGGATTTTGACGCTTTGATGATTGTTAAATAAAACCTTTCTGAAAACACTTGCTTAGATATTTAGAAATTGCACGAAAATATTCACAGCCCTCCTAGATTCTATTTTGTGCGCCAAGTTGTGCTTTATTTTCACATTTGTAATTAAGTTTGTATGCATTTTAATAATGGACTGTCCGATCCCTAGATGAATTTATTTCAAACTTTTAAGATATGTAGCTCTGCGTCGTAGATTCTGCCGAATTTATTTAATAGATAGCGCAGCTAGTATTTTTTTCACATTTAACAAATTTTCAAATTTTGTAACTAGCAGTAGGTATACAGGTTAGCATGCACCCGATCGATAATCTTTAGACAACCTGATTATCAGATAGACGAACACATCTGGGGTTTCCAAAATCTTTGTTCATGCAATATGGTAACCTTAAATGCTTGACCTAATTTTCCATATTGCTTGGCTATTCAGTGAGCGTAGTGTTCGGGTTGTATGGTAAGACGCTCACAACTTCATATTGCGCTTCATCTTCCATTTTCAATTTATTATTGTGATTCTGAGCAATATTTCACTTCGTCGGTCCCATTGGTTGAATTTTCTTCAAACATGGTTAGAAAGGTTTCTAGGCTAGGTATCTACCACATTTGGTTACCATGTGCCGCTGTTGTTTCTTTCGTGATTTGACAAGGATTTTTCAAATGGTGTTATAATAATTACGGGCACATGTAAGCCTGATCAGCATAAATATACTAAGATAGAATTATAACTTGTCGGCAAAGATTTGTAGTTAAAATAAAAGTATCCGATTTATCGTTTTACATCTACTACATTGAGGCAGCTCAATGGGTTGCCACGGTCTTCTACGTTTTGTCTGTCTGTCTGTATGTATGTATGTATGTATGTATTTATGTATGCACGAATTGATCTGCCTTTCTATCTATCTATCTATCTATCTATCTATCTATCTATCTATCTATCTATCTATCTATCTATCTATCTATCTATCTATCTATCTATCTATCTATCTATCTTTCTAACTATCTATCTATCTATCTATCTATCAATCTATCTATTTATCCGTCCATCTATCTATCTTCATGAATGGAATGAATTGTTATAATTTTTTAATGAATGTACTGCAAAATCGCTAACTAGAGTTACGTGAATAGAATCTTGTATGATAAGTCAAAAATGTTTGAACTTGGACTTCGAAATTGGGCGTTACGATCACACTGTGTGAGAACAAGGTTCGAAATACAATTTGTTGACATAGAATACACTGATACAATATTTCTATAAGAAGACTGGGACACTGAATGACTTCGTATCCGCAAAGTTTACGTTGTTGTTTTGCTATATGCTGGATAACTCTTTAAGCAAGGATTTCCTGTATTGTGTCTCATGATAGGTTTGCACATGATTATGATACTCTACATCGGCCAAATTAAGTATGCACACGTATGACCAACTCAAAGACACACAGCCACTTTAGGATGCACACGGTAGGTCAACAGAGCACAGGACGCCTCAGTTCTCTTGGGCAGTCTAAACGACGTCACTTTGGAAATCAAAATTGTTATTTAAAAGAATGTAGTCTTGATGCTGATAACATATTTCCTAGGTAATCATACGCAGTTCTCTTTTCCCAAAGAAAGCAATCTGAACTTATTTCCTTCCATCATCTTCACATAACTATAAAAGCCTAAAGGGACGTCTTTAAAAAGAAATGACAAATGACAATTTCTAATTATTCTCGCATCTACGACTTTTAAACTCGCAGTTAAGACGTTTAAAATTCATAAGCAAGATTTTGTTTTCAATATTACGAGCTGTAAATGCTGCACAGTCAAACCTGCCCATGGGCCCATCGGTGCCAAACCCACTTCTCCCGAGGAACTGATGGTAACCCCCCCCCCCCCCCGCGTATTTTAGTTAATTTTTACCTTGTTTTAAGGTCCTGTTTGCTTGGCGCACTCTTTATGAGTTCCCAGCCAACCATGTAATCTATGATAAACACGCAGTGTTCTATTTTGGACATTGGTTTAAACGTATTTTATTTTTTCAACAATGTACAAATACAATATTCTCACCGGCAATTAACAATTGGGAAGAGGGCTTAGCACTATATAAATACCTCTCGTGGAAGAATGAACAACAAAAAAACAGGACACCAACAGAGACACAATCGCTGCACAGTGAGGCAGGGCCCACCGACTTGCAGCGATACAAAAGTGAGAATACATCACAGTTGGACAGGGACAGATAGGGGGACTCAATACGTTTAAACCAATTAATAATTTTGTTTACTAGGTACATAATTCAGATAAAGTTTTGAGCAAGAAAAACAAATAATTCCTCAACCAATACCTGTTTGTGTGAATCTTTCAGAGAGCACAGTAAAATCTTGAACTGCAGATAAATTTTGGGTGTTCTCTGTCAGTGTGCAGCTAGGAGAACCATACAGTGCAGTTTGCAATGTAAAAAGGAACATATAGTGAAATGATATTGTGTAGTTGAGATCGGATTACAGTATACCTTGGACAAGAAAAAAAAGAAATGCCAAGCATCCTCATTACTTGCACCACGTTGACAACTGGCATATGTTTTGACAACAGTCTTGAACAGATGGGAATTCAGCTGACTGTTATATCTGTCACCAAAATGAGAACTATATCTCACCAAAATTGTAATACTCTGGACGCTTATTCGACCACCCATAAGTGAGCACGTAATCTAAATCTAAATATGGGTAAAGATGGCAAATTTCGAATTTCCAAAGGTAATTCATTCCACAGGCGTACATTTGACGGAAAGAAAGAATTGTTAAATAAATCAGTGTGGGCTCCGAAATGAGGCAGATCATATCTTTGTCGAGCACTATAGTGTGTAGGAAATTGAGTCACATTATCTGGAATAATAGATTGCAAATATTTAGGTACTAATTCATGAATTGTTTTATACATTAGTGATAATTTGGCTACGAGAGGCCAGGGTTTGCCATCCAAGCTCTTTATACAATTTAGCATTCAATGTGCCATGCATTGCGCCAGTAACTATTCTTGCAGCAGTCAACTGAATTTTTTCAAGTTTATCAGCATCAGTTGATGTGCAGCCATCCCAGACAGGACTACCATATTCTAAAATACGTCTTATAAAAGAAAAAATAGATTATTTGTAAAGTTTGGCGGTCCAGGCGAAACTGGAGGCTTTTCATAATGTTAAGAAGCTTTCCAGCTTTAGCAGCTGGGCTGTTAACGTGGTGAGACCACCTCAGGTCAGAGCGTATGGTAATACCAAGATGCTTGTGGGTATTGACAGTTTGCAGTGTATGGCCTTGAAAAGCGATAGATGGGTTGTCCGGAGAAACAACCTTACGTGTAATTAGCCTACTGTCTGTTTTATGTGCTTTAAAAGTAATGAACCAGTCGTTTGCCCATTCGTCTATAGACGCAAGATCCGAATTCATAATTCCACTAACAGTTGCAGTATCGTCCCTGGTTAAATTAAGAGATGTGTCGTCGGCGAATAGCCTGATATTAGATCTGACAAGGTCAACGATATCATTAATATAGATTAAAAAGAGCAGAGGTCCGAGTACAGAGCCTTGTGGAACTCCAGCATTCACTGTTCCCAAGCTAGAAGATTGTCCTTGAATCACAACACGTTGCTGACGATTTGAACGATAACTAGAAAACCATCTCAATAGATCCCCACAAATTCCATTTTTCTCAAGTTTGAAAAGAAAGCCAGTGTGCCAGACCTCATCAAAAGCTTTGCTGTTGTCCAAGAAAACAAGGCGTACCTCTTTTTGCTGATAAACAGCAAGACATATCTCGTGATATATAACAAGTAACTGATTAACAGTTGAGTCGCCCGGTGTAAAGCCAGATTGGTTAGCTGATAATAATAGATTGTCCCTAAAGAAGTTGAAAACATGCTTGAAAAGGGCTTTTTCGAATACCTTACCAACACAACTTAACAAGGAAACCGGTCGATGATTATCGCAGAGATTTTCAGCGCATTTCGTATGTAAGGGTGTAACATTAGCTTGTTTCCGTTTAGTAGGAAAAGTCTTATTATTCAGAGATAGATTAAAAAGTTTAGCTAATGATTTATGAAAGGAAGGCGCACCTTCCTATGAAAGTTTGATACTAATGCCATCGGGTCCGGTGGCCTTAGAAACAACTAAGCTGTGTAGAATATCCAGAACTTCCTTATCTGAAATTGAAATTGAGCGAATTGTATTGTTGGGATGTAAAATGTACCAAGGAAGAGAGGCAGATGTAGAGTCAAGTGTGCATTGTTTGAGAAAAAATGAATTGAACATTTCAGCCTTAGACAGATTGTGAGTGATATGATCCGCATTTACTAATATCGAAAGTACTGAGGTTATGTGGTTACAGTTTAGAAAATACTTGACTGGGGCCACCAACTTTTTTTATTTTGATAAGGATTGTTAAAAGAGATACGGAGTTTATCATGATAATTATGTTCGGCAGCTCTTAGTTGCTCTTGATAATAATTCCTTAATCTACAATACGAGGACCAAGTGTCAGTGTCATGACTATGACCGTTGGTTTTGACCTTCTCATATGCCCAGTGCACTTTACGATGTAAGAATGGTAACTGTGAATTGTACCAAGGGACTTCAAAAGGAAGAATATCGATAGGTCGGATTGGGAAGCAGCGTTTGGCAGCGTCAAGAAACATTTCCGACCACAAATCGCAGCAATCGTTAATATCATTAGAAGGGAAGCATAGGTCCCAATTTAAAGTATTGAGATAGGTCCGAAATAAATTAAAATCTGACTTGCTATAGTGCCAGACATGTCGTTGGTATTTCGGGTCTCCTTCACGCAGGAGCAACACCTCAGCACCTACGACTGAGTGGTTGCAATTTGAAATGGGTGAAAGAATTCGCACGTTTGTGATAAAATTAGGAATATTGCTAATAATCTGGTCAAGACACGTTGCAGAATGTTTAGTAATACGTGTTGGTACATTAATGTGGAGCGACAGGAGATTGGATGTAATAAATTGGTCAAGTTTGATACCCTACAATGTGCAAGGATCAACGTTGAGGTCGCCAGCTATAATGATATTGTTGATGTTCGAGGCTCTCGCCAAATCAACACTTTCTTGAAATTTATCCCAGAAAGAAGCAGGAGAGTTTGATGGTCTGTAAATAATGACTAGAAGAAATTTATTATTGTATGATCTGACTTCACTCCACAACATTTCGAGATCAAATATTTCAAGGTCAACGCGTCGACTGGCCAGAAACGATCGGCAAACAAAAAAGAGCGACTCCACCACCGACGCCACTGAGGCGATCGCATCGGATGATTTTGTGAAACTTAGGCAGAACAAGGTCGGCCTCAGGAGAGTTGGGTGACGAGAAAGTTTCGGAAACAGAAATTATATCAAATTCAAAAGATATATCGGTTTTTATACATTTAAGTTTTTCTTTAGTCAAACTTCTGGCGTTTAGATGACAAAAAAATAAGTCACAGAACTGTCGTGTTGGTCCAGGATTAATATGAATATCACCTGCCATTAATAATAATAAACGGAGAACATTTAATAAGTATTCAGGAGGTGAAATATATATGTATGGAATGAGATATTACAAACATATCTGAGAAATATCCGTTGTCTGACGTTATACGAATAGTAACAAGAAAGACGGAGAGTAAGCATTAAACAAACAAATAGATAGCATAACAACATATATACTAATGGGAAATTTGTGGAAGACTGAAAGGCGTTGTGGATGGCTGCCACCAAACTATATGTGTAATGCCGTAAGATATATTTGTATGAAAAATATGCATGACAGAATAATACTGTGAGGAGGCGTGGGAGCAATAATGTGCCGTAAAGCCAGTTACCCGAGAAACATAACTCAGTAGAAAGCATCAGCGATGCAGAAAATTATAACCTATGGTATAGCAAGCCTGAGATGGAATTTGTCGATGGTGCAATCACTCCTATAAATGGGTTGGATAGAACCATATCCCAAATAAGCACTAAAATTGGAACATAGACAAAGATGGCACCCACACTTACACTCACAAAAAGTATATATGTGTAAGATAATAGGTTTGCTACAATAAGGCATAAATGTTTTGACACCATTTCGACCATTTGGAACAATGTCGCAAGTATGTGGCAAGTATGCACCAACTAGCGCCTCTCTTTGCGCCTAGAATTAACGTATTGACTCCGTAAATTCATTTATTGGACAGTATTGAGTGTAATGAGATGATTTGAAACCATCCGCATAAATAGGAGAGTAGTCCAAGGTAGTACTGTAAGTAAACACAGAAAGCTTCGTACTTGTAGTAAAAATAACTTTGGCATTCTCTGACAAAGCTAATTATGTAGCCCTTACAGATAAGGACAATAATATAAGTTGCATGATTAGAAATAGAATAAGCCCCAACAAAAAGAGATAACATGAATATATACAAAAATAATAAGCAAACATACAATCATATGCTAAATTGAACGTGAACCTTGGTGATACCTGAGAAGTATCTACGGAGGCTCTGTTGACAATTATATATCACATGCCACACAAGGTAGAAAAATAGGTGAATAAATAAACAATTATATGAATAAATGAATGAGCTATCACAGAAGAAAAATAATATATATATATATATATGTATATATATATATATATATATATATATATATATATATATATATATATATATATATATAATATAACAATATACAATTTGTACGCCACTTATATGCGCCAAAGATATGTCTGTAAGTGATCACTTCTTGTGGACCTGCAGTTGGCAAAATCCTTCGACACGCTAACATGCCATTTCAGAAACCAAAGATGTTTAGCCAAGGATTTGCCGTGCGGTCCATCATATAATGTCCCCTGATCAACAGTTACGCGTTTTCTATACCCCACATTTTTCTTTTTACTCAACATTTTTTTTTATTTTGGACATTGTATATTAATACTAATGATAAGTTATGGCACAGCATTTTTATATTTTATTAGTTCAAGGACAAATTCAAAACAGTTCAAAATCACATTCCAAACAGGTTTTATTTTGATAGATACACGAAGAAAAATCAATGATAAAGCATATTTTATTTTTAAAAATATATGGTAATACACTGTGACGTACACTTATTTGTAGACTGCTAACGACAGCAAAATCAAACCCGTACTTACCATAAAATCATAATTACAAACATAAATACTCATAAATACGAGACAAAACTCGTAATAAGGACTTCCAAACTCATAATAAAAATATCACGTGATACTTTATAAACTAGTAATTAAGACACAATTCGCTTAAGTGCGACTTTTACAGTTTGTGAATGCGACTTCTACAACTCGTAAATATAAAGAATACGCGTGACGTTACACATACAAATGTGTAATTACACGTTTTTCTAAAAGTGGTCACTCTAGGCTTCCGCAAATAATAATATACATGGCATCAATTTTATTTCACTACATAAATTACCACATAATCTGTACCTGTTGCGTGTTTCTTATCATCGAGCGGTACGTACTCCTTTGATAACAATGCCTTATGTGCGACAGCTTGTTTTGACGTAAGGAGAGCTGCAGCCCAATAAATAGATATGCATGATGGCATCAATACCTGCTTTTTACATTGACTTTTAGTCAACAAAGGTGCTACCGGCACGTATATTATGGACTACACATACAAATGCCACGCAGTTGACGACAGGTTGTGTTGCCTTTTGATTAGGGGATTCATTGAGTAAGTAGTTTTATACACCGTATGGTATCGTTATAATAGGTACATGAGTTTCCATTATGTAAGAAATCGACACCAGCTCTCCGGACATGGATGTTTCAAAACTTGATCTTAGAATAATACCAATTTTCACATTGCAAAGTGGGTTTAAATATTATGGACTGGATTGCCAAAGCACAGAAAGGGGAGGTAGAAGGTTTATGCTTTTTGTTGGCCACTGAAATGGCAGTGCCGGTTTCTAAATTAAAGTCTATTTAACGGCGGCAAAGTCTGTAAATGAATTTTGTGAACATATTGGACCAAATTTTACCCACGTATTAATATGGTACACACACGCACACACACACACACACACACACACACACACACACACACACACACACACACACACACACACGTGTGTGTGTGTGTTTGTGTGTGTGTGTTTGTGTATGTATATACGGATGTGATGAACTTGACGATTGGAAAGCCTATATAGGTAAGCCCAGGCCTGTTACAGAGGGCTGGAAGGAGAACCAGAAAAGAGGACTCAGGGGCAAGAGTATATCAAAAGCGTACAAGGTATTAGAAAAGTGTGTGTTGGGGAGGGAGGGGATGCAGGCTTCTTTTTCAAAATAGGGCAGGAGTGATCAATCTGGATAAGAGGAAACAGAAGTGGACAGCACGTAGTAATGGGAAATGTAAGAGGCAGATGAGACCGTGGGTCATTGGCTGTTTTGTTTCACGCATATAAAGAGACAAGAAAAACAAATAAAACTAGAAAATTTTGATTTGCTTGTTAGTAAATCAGTCTGTGTGCTTAGAAAAATTTAACAGATTGTCTAATCTGTATTCCTTTAATTCCTGCAAAAGAGATACAGAATCAACTGGAAATTTTGAAGGGAACCGTCGCTGTCAGCGTCACGTGGCTGATATTCTCGGTAAGACGGCGTGTCTCTCGTTGCAGCGGGTTTCACATTTTCCCCCCAATACATGACTGTAATCGGAAGTGCCCGGCAAAGAGGAGGTTGAAGCAAATCGTATTTTTGGTTTTCGAAATGCAGTTACGTGTGTAAAACAGGAGGTAGGAAGCTAAAAGTTAGGAGTATCTAAGAGAATAAGTAACAAGGAACACTGAGACGTATGGTATGCCACATTATATGGGATATTTGGACTTTATTAGGCACCTTTCAACAGACGAGTACAGATTCGGAAAGCCAGGGTTGCCATAGTGGTGTCCCTTGTCATTTATCCATAGGGGCCAGAGTGAAGGGCGAACACAATTTTACAGTCTCCCTGTGCACTGGACTGTCTTCCGTATTTTAACTCAATTAAATTCATTACAAAAAAACTTTCAGTGAAGCCCATCACACACATTGTAGCCTTAGACTGTTGTAATACAGGTAGGCCCCTAAACCTAGCTAATTGGCTTGGATTGTGTCTATAACCAGATAACAGATTAGCGCCGGGCGGTTTGCATGGTGTTTTTTATCACCGAGTCAAGGGAGCGGACATGACGCACCCCTCTCCCGAACCTGTGAATTGAGTAACTGTGTAATGCACCGCTTTAGGCGAGGGCATCCAGTGAGACTTGTAAAGCTTGCCGGCTTGTCGCTGATATGTGTTAGGTAAGGAACGCGGTGCAGGTCCATATGCGTTTTGCAGGACCTGCGAGATAAATCAGAGGACACGCGAGGCGCAGCCGAGCGTGTCCTTTGATTCATCGAGCAAGTTCAGCAAAACGCCTATGGATCTGCACCAAGTTCCTTACCTGTCTTAATGAACATTTCTATTGTTTGATCATAGAGGTATTATAGGGATAGAGGTCCAGCCCGGCGGTATCAAAGGCAGAGCCTTCCTCGCCGCCAATGCCAGAATACACAGCCCCGCGGTTTTATGGCCCTAGTGTGAATGTGCGCTCAGCGGGTACTGCACCCATACAGCACACATAGCGAGGTGTCAGTCTCGCACCTCGGTAATCTCCGTAGCCGCTTTCCCTACGATCGTGCATGTCCGGTGGCTTACATACGGGCATTCAATCAGCTGTTTGTAGTAAACAAGAAGTATGGCGATCACAATGCTCTCAAAATCCGTGATCTGAACCCCCTTTTTAAATAGATTTTTCAACTTCACGAATATTGTCGAAAAACAAATTTGCACTTGTCTGCTATAAATTATCGCCCATTGAAAACAACCAACAACTTTATTATGTCGGCAAACACCTGCAAACAATGATTTTGAACTTAAAAACTTGGTGAATCTACTATCCGTTTGTAGACATTTTGCCGGGCCCGTACGAGCGAAAATCAGCATAGCTCATCAAGGAAAAATGCGATCTTCTTACACCAAATACTGTTGGAATGCTCTCGCCATGACGGTTTCGATTCTGGTGCCTGCAAGTCGATACACGCTCTTTCTTACCTCCTTTCTAGAGATGCACGCTGGGTAATCTTGCGGACCCTGCCATCTGGCGGTCATTTCTGTGGCCCGCCTGGCCGGTGAGTGAGCGGCACATGAAAGAGCCGCTTATCAGCGCCCAATATACAAGACTTTGTTTCATGTTTTATGGCCTTAATTGGCTGATCGCTGATAATATTGCTGTGTATTGGCGAGCTGGACCTCTATCCCTATAATACCTCTATGGTTTGATCTAAATTACCATCTGACTTATTATCGCATTTGCATTGTGCATACAAACATTTTGATGGAAATTTACAAGGTGCCACATTGAACTATTTTGAGTGCCAATTCACTCGCATGTGGCAATGCGTAATATCGTCCTGTTTACAAGCACCACTGAATCCATCCACCAGCAATGTGTAATGCATTCAACATGTTGAACACAAGCAGAACCGTCAGTTCTACCTGTCAGCCGTGTTAGACTGGTGTCTAGGAGATCGGATGCAAGGCAGGCAGATCAGGAAAAACTGAAGCGGTTCGAATTCCCTTCTTGCCTTCGTAAATTTCAATTTTTGGATAAAAGTTTAAAGAATATTGCAAAATTTCAGGCCGTCATTTCTGGTCTTCAAAAGTAGTACTTCCAAAACAGTAAGTCATCAGTTTGTATAGGAGGTCCATATTCGTGGAAGTTACGGTATGGTCTGAAACAATAGAAAACTTCAGTTGGAGGTCCTTCCTGGAAGTTCAGGTATGGTCTTAAACAATAGAAACGTTCATTTAGAACTATTGTCACATGGCTGGTAGGAATTAGCCAATCATAAGGCTCAAAAAGTGTTGATTATATCCCATAATCATTGATTATGAAAAAGAATGTATTATTAAACTTGATGATAGATCTTTTTTGGGCTGACCTTCACCCTCAATAATCGCAAAAAGGGCCCGCAAAAAAGGTGAATTAAGTAAAACCTATAACTCACTCTTTCCGAATTAACCCTTTCAATGTCTAACAATAAAATTTGAAATGATTTACCTGAATTTCAATGATAAAAACTTCCCATTCAAGTACCAGCACGCATTATACCATCAGCCACAAAACTTCTCCGGGTCAGTAGTCTTGATGCAGTAGCATATCATGAACGCAAAGCAAACTTTGAGTGTGAAATTGTAAAAACACTACAAATAAAAACCAACATACCTCCCAGTACTGCTGATGCCGTCATTTCTTTGGAAAAATAATTGCTGAGTTGCAATATTATCAAGTTCAATTAGAGGCACGTCATCTTCCATTTTGTGGCAGCTAGCAGATTCACGAACAACCTGAACGCCTGAGCGAAATCACGAATGAAATGACTCAGAAGTGAAATGACACTGTCACACATGTGTGTAAGAATTTGATTACGTTACTGACAGATAATACGCTTTCAATCATAAAATCACTGATCCGACCTAAACACAAATGACCATTCCTACCAGCCAATGACAAATGTGTTATAACACGAAAGGAGACGATTATGGCTATTACAACTGTCTCGTGGCTTCGCCACTCGACAGTTATAAGCCATAATTGTCTCCTTTCATGTTATAACTCTCACTTCATGAGCAGTCAAGCACGTGACCGATTCAAGGCCGTCTCAAATTGCTGCATTCTCCGGAATATTCTAGGTCAGACAGGAGCCCAAAATCGATCACATGGTGTTTGCTGTCCAATAAAATGCATCATTTTTCTACCACTGTTTCATTCGGTTGTACTCGCTTACCTCGTGTTGTGAAATATGGCTTGAAAGATGGGTGACATTTGTGTGAACACAAGTGACGATTACGGACAATTTATTAGAGCAACAAAACAAAATTGAACACTGTAAATTTGTCAGAATGATAACATTCTATCAGTCTTTGTGTAAAATAGAGCAGAGGGTCCAATTTTTTCACGTAAAGAGAGTAAAATACACCAACCGCAGGTAAACATGGCTCGGGTGAAAATACCGCTGCCGCTTGTGTTGATCATGTTGATAGTTTGTCAGTAACTGAGATAAATTGTGTTCATCGACTATTTACTGCAGCAACAAACAAACTCTACCACTATAATTTAACGACAATTATAACACACAACCAATCTTTAGAAAGCGGAACCATCGTTCGTGACGCTAACCAAGGAAAATGCGCAGATCGGTACCCATGCCACTGTATTCACACAGGCTTGACCGCTTTGATCCAATCGTGACTGAGATCGATATATTGCCTTTGTTAGGGTGTAGGGCACGAGTTTTTTGTTTAAATTGACACAGGAACCACATAGAAATGTAGAGAAGGTCTTACTAAACAAAAGTCATGACATGTGGATCATTTTTCATGAATTGCAAAAATTAAAAAGTTGTGGCACTTTAACGCCAGCATGTCGCATGTTGCGCAACAAAGCAAAAAAATGCCCAGTGGCTGGCTGTGCCAGATCTCCAAACTGCCCAGAGTGCTAGGGGTTAAATTTGCACAACATAATGAGACCACTCAAATATTCAGGGCGTCTTGAACTTGATCTGACCTCTGGTTTGACCTCTCACCTCCCGCCAAACCCCGGATGTTGTGACGTTACACCCACCGAATTGATGGTAGTCCAGAGTGGGATTGTGCAAGTTTAACAAGTCCCTGGTGTCAGCTGCCGCAGGGAAACGATCAGCTTTGTCTCGCTTGAATGGTCAGTGACTAAAATAACCACGTTTTCATCAAAGACCACTTAAATTACCACTTAGCCTGATCACAATGATAATGGAATTAGAACTGACTTGGACTCAATAGCTGCTACTTTTGAAAACGGCACGGCAGCAGTGTCGCCCGGTTAAAAAAAATGACAGTAGGGCCTACTTAATAACACTATACTGTGTAGTTGGCATTATGTAATAATACGGTTAAATTTGTGTAGGGAAAAATGTATTGCAGTTCTGGGTGGGACTGCAGGATGGGAAAAGAGAGACATGCACCAAGGACTTGTGCAAGTCTAACAGTGATAGACGTGTACATGTATTTGTATTTGAGTTCATTGTTTACAGGAACATAAAGCCATGTACGTCACGATTGCTACTGAGATCAACTATTAGTTAAACTATTTCACTGTCATACATAAAATTCAACTTCAATCAATGTGTTTATTGAGTGTCACCAGCCTGTGTGTGTCAACAAACTGAAGTTGCAAGTTTGCACGTGGAGGGAGGAAGCTTCCTTCCTCCATGGTCACACCGAGGAAGCTACAGACTAGGTGCAGTCTGTCCATCCAGAGATGAGTTCAGGACCTGTCTCATTAACTTTAGGCTGCCCAGGCAGCTTACAGGCTACCTATCACTACTGCCCCACCAGTGGTGCCCATCACTGGTCATTGACATGAAAATGAGGGTATACAAACACAAGCACATGAGCTCTGTTTGCCTGGTGGCAAGGCATATTGCTCTGGCTATTCCTTTATTTCGTTGTAAAATATTGAAAACATTTCAATATTTTTCATTCTACTTGTGTTCAAATATAGAGATGGTCCCTATCTAACCAGGGCCATATCCAACATGTGTTTCAGTTAGGCACCATGCTACCAGATCGCTTGTTACTGCAGTCCCAAAACACATCTTAGACAACATGGGGTGAATGTAGACAGTAAATGCGTGATGAAACATATCAAAATGTTTGGTCAACTTGTCAGTATCAAGCAATCAAAAGCTTCTTAAGATTAAGCAAATCCAAGGAGTATCCCTACTCACAATGCTGTCCACACTCATATGTTGTATAGCACGGAGCAAGCTGAATAGGGCAACAGAGAGACATCTCATTGTCTGTCTATTTCCTGGAAGAATTCTTATTATAGAACTGCTGCTTGAGTTTCACTTGCAAAGTGAACTTTGAGAAAAACCAATCTCATTTATGTTTGTACAGATATTTTGTTTAGGAATTTTAATCGAAGTAGAGTGGCAGGTTGGTATAAACATATTTATTGGATTAACTTCCATATCTATTTTGCACAAGTTATTCGCAATTGGGAAAAAGGGCATTGCCCTATGTGAATCCCTCTTGCAAGGAAAGGACAGAGCACAGAACTGACTAGACACATGGGTACCAGTGGAGGAGACGCCAATATGGACGAGACAGATAGAGGGTCATTTATTACTGTGTAGAATCTTTCCAGATTAGAGTATGGATTTGAACAATTACACAAGTGAGATAAAGCCTGGAAATTGAACTTGAGATTAGAGAACAAAATTATTTAGCCAATACCAGTAGGTTTGAAGCGATTTGTAGCAGATATATATTCGTGCACTGCAGTAAAAATATTACAATTGTCTGCAAAAGAACATTGTATTGAACCATACAACAATGTTCTAAGAGTGAAAGAAGCAAGATTTTATTATGAAGTGCTGATCTTGAGTTTCTGTATTACTGACAGAGAAAAAAATAATGAAATGTATCTTCGATGTGTAAGCCACATGTGCAAGCAGGTGATTCTTTGACCCCAATTTTAAATAGGTGAGAATTAAGTGGACTAGCTTCCAAAGGGCGACGCGTATGTTGAATAGCAGTACACCTATTTCCAAAGTTAAACAACTCAGGGCAGTCAGTTGACCTAGGTAATGATTTAAAAATTTTACGTTTAAATACTTGAACAGGAGGCGAATTTCGAATTTCAATTGGGAGATGGTTCGACAGTCTGACAGTCGACGGAAAGAAAGAGTTGTCTAGCAAGTCGACGCGAGCCTGAAAGTGGCCAAGATTGAAAGGGCGGCGCGTATTGAAAGAAGGCACATCATCAGAAGTAACTACAGAACATAAGGGTTCGGGTACAAGCTTGTTCATTATCTTACACATAAGAATTAATTTAGCTGTCTCTCTCCGTTGAGACAATAATTGCCAGCCAAGTTCTTCGTATAATTTTTCTATGTTGGTACCGTGCATTGCGCCGGTCACAATGCGATCGGCATCAATTTGAACGCTTTCGAGTCTTTTAGCATCAGATTCAGTACAACCACTCCACACTGGGCTAGCATATTCAAGATAGGGCGAATGAAGGAAAAATAAATAATCTCTTGTGTTGGATGGTCCAAAGTAAATTTTAAACTCTTCATAATATTAATCAATTTGTTAGCTTTAAATATAATTTCTGAGATATGGTCATTCCAACGTAAATCAGAGCACAGAGTGATACCAAGGTGTTCATGTTTATGCTTGTCTCCCAGCACATGACCTTGAAAGGTAACAGATGGAAGAGAAATAGATGTAACTTTACGAGAAACAAGCATTGATTCGGTCTTGGAAGCATTGAATGTAACTAACCAATCTTTGGACCATCTCTCGATTTCTGATAGATCAGAGTTAAGTGATTCAGCTG
The DNA here is from genome assembly GCA_964020975.1 of Hermodice carunculata. Taxonomy (NCBI): domain Eukaryota; kingdom Metazoa; phylum Annelida; class Polychaeta; order Eunicida; family Amphinomidae; genus Hermodice; species Hermodice carunculata. The sequence continues at coordinate 76,072,685 of OZ026617.1, forward strand.
CAGTTACGGGATTATCCACTGTTAGCTAAAGGGTCGAGTCATCAGCAAACATTTTGATATTGTCCACAATATCGTTTATATAAATCGAGAACATTAATGGGCCTAGCACGGAGTCTAGGGGTACCCCAGCTTGGATGTATCCCCAGGAAGAAGATTTACCACCGAGGACCACACGTTGACGACGATTACAAAGATAATTAGAAAACCAAGACAGAAGATTTCCAGTAAATCCAGCTTTTTCAGTTTATATAGTAATGCAGGGTGCCAAAATTTAGCAAAAACCTTACTTATGTCTAAGAAAATGATCCTAACTTCCTTTTGCTTGTCAAGAGTAAAGCATAACTGATGATACAGTGCAAGTAGTCGGTTAACAGTGGAATCACCAGGTATGAACCCGGATTGGTGAGTAGAGATAATAAGATTTTGACGGAGGAAGTTGAAACGTGTTTGAAAACAATTTTTTTCAAACACTTTTCCTACACAGCTAAGAAAGGAGACAGGTCTATAATTAGCACATAAACTGTATTTTGTTGGGGTTTTTTTTGTTTTTTTTTGTTTTTTTTTTTTGTAAAGGGGGGTTACGTCAGCATTTTTCCAAGAAGATGGGAACCGTTAGGTAAGGAGATACAAATTGAAAAGTTTGGTAAGTGAGGGAGAGATAGCTGTAGCAGCCTCGTTTAGAAGTTTTGCACTGATACCATCAGGGCCAGAGGCTTTTGACGTATCCAGGCTTAGAAGAGTTTCACGAACTTCTAATTCAAGTATGGAGATAAAATCGAGATAAGAGTTAGGAACACCAGTAACACAAGGAGGAGTGGCTGTACTGGCAGCTACATGACATTGTTGTAAGAAATAAGAATTGAAAATTTCGGCGTAATTTACTTTTACTATCCGAAACAAGGTTTCCATTCTGAACAATAAAAGGTGTAGTTGAAGAATGATTGCGTTTAAGAAAATATTTCACGGTTCGCCACCAGCATTTCTTTTGCTTAGAGGAGTCTTTGAGATCTTTTCGTAATTTGTCATTGTAATCTCGTTCTGCACATTTGAGTTGTTCTTGGTATGAATTCCTAGTTCGCCAAAATGTTGACCATGCTTTAGCCTCAAAATCAGAGTTCTTGGCTGCAGTGTATTGCTTATGAACTTTCCAGTTGAGGCGGCGAAGTCTGGAATTATACCATGGTAGATCCCAAGGTCTAATTTCTACGATTTTATTAGGAATACAATGAATAGCAGCATCCGTGAATAATTTTGACGAAGAATCGCAACTTAGATCAATATCGTTACCAAGAAAACAAGTATTCCAATCGAGTAAATTAAGATACGTTCTGAAGTTATCAAAATCTGCTTTACCATATTCCCAAATATGACGTTTGTAGGCCGTCTCCGTGGGATAACTGAATCGTATCTTAGCACCTACAACACAGTGACCGCAATGAGCCAGCGGAAGCAGGCCACAGGTATCATAAATGAAATTACATGCACGTATATTTGAAATAATTTGGTCGACACATGTGGCAGAGTGGGATGTAATAAGAATTGGCTCCTTTAATGTAATCTGACGAAATTTTTTGAGAAATCTGTTATTATGTGACCTTATTTCACCCCAAAGAATTTCAATATCGGCAATCTCCGGGTCGCAACGACGAGTTACTTGAAAACGAGTAGATACATAAATAGCGATTCCGCCACCAAAGACCGCACGGTCACAGCGGAATATGTCATAGTAGCCATTTAGGTGTAAATTTTCAAGGGAAGCCGTTTGATTTAGAAAGCTTTCCGATACACATATTATATCAAAATCAGGTACAAGGTCTACTCGGATTTGTCGCAACTTGTCTTCGGATAGGCTCCTAACATTAGCATGACAAATTGAGACATCGCGAGAAGCAGTAAAGGGGCCGGGGTTTAAATCGATATCACCTGTTGGTAATATTAACATAAGGATGGAAATAAGAAGAAGTTCACAATTCATGTTGTGTCTATCCAATGTAGTTCAAAAAACATAATAGGTAAGTAATTTCTGTTGACAGAAGTAATAAATCGGATTTATAATAAGGTACAAGGTAAGACCACAGAAAAGGACAATCCGTGAAATCAAAATATCTTATCTGTATCAACAGAGTATATATCTACTACAGAGAGAGCGCCAAGCATCTCGGTTAAGGATACTTTACGTACACACCATAGGATAATTCCATAATATACTGTAACTACACGGCTACAAAACTCTGATGTTATGTGGAATTTCTGTATCCAAAATGAATCAAAGCACAATATGTAAAGATATAGAATTTCATCTATCAGGAAATATTTGGAATACGGTAGTCTATAGGAAGATACAACATGAACTGTACAAGTTGATGCACAATTCACAGTGAGCATATAGATATAATATATCATACATATGACCAATGGAATATGTATGGAGAATGCTCCTACACAAAAACATACTAGGTACGTGTAACTCTGAAAACACATATGTTTGCCATATAACATAATTTCAGATAATATATAAAGAAAATCACTTAATACCGGACGCAAGCATAAGTGAACAATATAGAACATTAACAATGAAGTAATACGTTCTAGTATAAAGAGGCCGGACAAAGATACGCAAAAGGCCCACAAGCCCCATAGAGCACTGCAAAATGTCTGACTGGTTAGTGTTGCTTCTCTACAACCCTTTGTGCAGCAAGATGTTAGAAGAAAAATGTGGGAAACCCTTGCAAAGTTCAGTAAAGAAACTTGCCACCCCCTATGTAGCAAATAAATGTATGCTAAGTTATTATTTTTGATAAATTATAGTCTTGGTTTACTTCTTATGCACAACCAAGTACATGTATCCATGCATGCTTTCATTTGCCCTGCCAGACACACAGCTGGTAGCCAAGTGGTGCTGCCCAAAATAGCCCTGCTTGTGTGTGACTGGCTCAACTGCAGGTTACCACCAGGCCAATAACGCTCATTTCTTGCTCGACAGACTGTAGTCTCCTTGATTAAACAGTGCCGACAATTTTGCTAAACAACACAGCCAGCATCCCTAGGGATTGAAAGCTAGGCCCACTGCACTTGACTTAGAGCACCACTGCCTCTGTACTGATAGGTGTGGAGGCCAGACTCTCACAGTTCAACTATGTCTGGTGGCATAACAGCCTGGCTGGGCAAACATTGACCAGCTGGTGGGGGGGAGGCAATCTATCAAATGCTTGTGTATTCGAAGGAAATTCGGTGAATTTAACATAAATTATACTTTCTTTCAACTTTGTTTACATGCTATAGGATTTTCCTTTAGCAATACACCTACTTATTAAGCTTTGAATGGCAAATTTATCTAGAAAACGTTTAAAGATATGTAAGATTTAAAATTTCCACAAATATGCCTCTAAGTTGCATAATTTTCAATATCGTGACTGTTCCAAAAATTTGCACAATTTCAGTACTAGGTCTATGACCACGCCAAGTTTGGTACATTTCGGACCAACAGTGTTCGAGAAAAGTTGACCACGAAACTGGCACATGGAAATAAATAAATACATAAATATATGAAAGAAAGAAAGAAAGAAAGAAAAAGAATAAAGTATTTGAGGAAAAACAAGAAGTCTGTTTTCACAAACAGACATAATGATACAGCTGGACAGCAACAGATAAATTAGAAATCCAGCGCACAGGGAGGAAAGGGAATGGTGGTGGCCTTTGTAAGGCGTCCCATGAGGTTGCCCATGGGGAATTCCTGAGCTTTAGAGGCAGCGGTAGGGTGTGTGAGAGAACTTTTTTTTCAGGGGGAAGAAAATACAAGCGATGAGTGTCGGGGATATAACCGGGCCCGAGGGCCCACCAAAGCTGTGAGAGAGCGTGTGGTGCACCTTATGCTTTGGCTCTAGCCCGGAAAACATGGGGGCACAAGCTGATGAGAATTCTTGGAGAATTACAATGGTTTCCTCCGCCTCATCATTTAAGTTTTTTTCTTGGCCACCAGTCTCACACAGGCCCGCGGCAGATAAGCGAAGAGGCGCAGAGATACTGTTACCATCATATGCTGTTAGCCCTTTCGGCCAAGTAAAGTAATAAAGTTTATACTAATCACCTTGAACGTGCACACGACTTCATTTCACATAAAGATGTGGCAATGTAACGACATATTAAACGCAAAGTTAAGATATTTGGGGAACTTTGACTCATTACATTAGCGACTTGTGTCCAGTTCTAACAACTTAAATATGGCATGTAGTCGAGACGTCGTTAACGTTGACAACTTATTATGACCCAACATGTGCTCGTTCTATGGTAAACTTACTAGAGACTTGAGTGCCGAAACACCACCTGCCTCGGGTGCCTCAGCTTCCAGCTACGTGTCCCACGCTCTGAAAAGTTATGTTGACAACATGGTCATCTCCATCGACTTGCATGGCTGGACCTGCTTCGCAATCCATGTAAAAGATATGGGTCTATGCTTAACTTGTTAGCATTTCCTAGCAGTTGGTGAGCCAGGGATAATTAACAAAAAGACCTGTATGCCTAAGAGATGTGAGGTAATGGTTGGCCTCATTAAGTAACAATTCAGTATATCTAATAAGATTTCTGTTAATTTTTTACCATGGTACTCGAAAGTTTATCTCTGCGGAATTTATATTCCACACACACACACCCCGGAAAAAATGAATGAATAAATAAATAAAATATTTTTAATCCTCATTTACACTGCAAATATTTTAAAATAACGTAATGGTACTTGAGAGTGTTTAAGTGTAATTGGAGATAAAAACCTTTTTTTTCAATTTTTGCAGTACCTTGTCTATCAGAGGAAGAAAATACGATGTATGATATGATGAAACAGGAATCATAAAGCGCTGGAGCAAACTGTTTTCGCAAAATACAATACGATCTGAAAATTATTGGTCGGCAGTGTATTTAAATTTGTCCATGTAGAGCCAAAATTGAAATTTGCAAGATAAATAGTAGACAGAATATTAAACTCTATATATTTACTTCAATGTAGAACAAAATGTTTTGTGACATTAGTCCTGGAAATTAACTTTGGTGGCCATCTTACTATGAAGATTTAAAAGTAAATGTAACTATATATATATATATATATATATATATATATATATATATATATATATATATATATATATATATATATATGTGTGTGTGTGTGTGTGTGTGTGTGTGTGTGTGTGTGTTTATGTGTGTATGTGTGTGTGTGTGTGAGAGAGAGAGAGAGAGACAGAGACAGAGACAGAGAGAGAGAGTGTATACAGTGCACATGAATAGACGTTTGAAGTTAACACAAAGCACAGTTTGAACCCACACGATAAGCTTGGGGAAAACTCGCGTCATCTTCTCCGACTAGGCTAGGGGACTTACAAGTGAAGCCCGATTGAAGAATAGATGTTCATCCGTAAATGTGAGTTCTGAGAGAGTGGAACGTCTGGTTCCTCGGCAGTGTATCGTCGGTTTCTGTTTTGCTGGATCCGTTGGTCTTATTGCAGGGCCGATAAGTTGTTTTCCCTTTGCTTATAGTTTTGCAAGATCACAACGTTACAAGTTATAACTGTCCAATGGTAGTTCCAAGTTATAACTGTCCGATGGTAGTTCCTTAATACCCGCTGGCTAGGAAGACAGCTTTTTCGAAACAGGTAGGAATGCATTTTATGTGTAATCAAGGTCTAATATTTTATCATGTCTCTACGCGCAGAATTAACGGAATGAACATATACGGCAGATACAACATAATGAGAATATATAGGAAAAACAGAGATTTATGAAGTCTGCTATCAGTACATGTTTTTCAGTCTCTTTTATTAATTCAAATTCTGAGGTCAGTTCACCAATCAGAAGATAAAAATTAAATCTGGGTTTGTTTTTGTTTTTCATTCATTCATTGTATCTCTTTCTTTCCCTAATTGGATGTGGAACACCCCCACTTTCACAAAAGAAATTGATGCGCGTGTGAAAAAAGTTACAATAATTTCGGACCACACATGCTGACAAAATAGCATACAAACAATTATTTTGGATCACGAACTTATCAAATATAAGTACAGGAAGCTTGAAGCCCAGAGTGTCCAATGTTTTGAGAGTGTGCTTTGTTATGTTGACACGTGATCTTTCTTAAGACCCTTTCGTAGCTAATTCGTTATAAAACAAGGGTTAATGAATATTATAAAAATATATGAGGGGCGGTCATAGCGTGGAACTAGACCAAGCCAGGGCGCGAAGCAGTCCTCGAGAGGAGTGAATAAAGGGGCTTTTAAAAATTCCGCAGGGTTCCGGTTTCCAAATGTAGGCAACGACTGTGAATTTGCAAGCCTACCCGCTGGGACTACATTATACATCCATTGCATCACGGTGCAAGTAGAATACAGTTATCTAAAATAGATAATTATGTTCTTTACATAATTATTCATTGCCAATATACTCTAACGCATAAAGTTTACTTGCATCTTCTATGACCTACTTAGTAGAAGCTATTCAAATTCGAATGCCAATGGACCAGCTTCTTACTAAGGGACTACTGGGCAACTTAAAATGGTTACACGGTTGCATATTGCCAAAGCTTCTGTGCTGCTATTTACAGCACTTTCTGACAGTAGGCCTACCTTGCTTGGCCATCGTCGTATCATTCTGCAACCCATGTCATCAAAGACAGTGACGTATATATATATACATATATACGTACCGGTTAAAGAGTACCCGTTCCCTGATTGGATGTCGCCTGACTGAGTTCATAAAATGTATAATGCAACATAAATTTCGACATGTTACTCCGTTGAATGTCGCCCAGAATTTTCTGTACCACAGCTGCCAGCGCAGTTCATGGTCCTTCGACACTGTTGCCCGGCCGTTGACCTGCTGCAACAAGTGTGATCACAGTGTAACTGCGTATTTCGGGTGGCTGATGCCCCCGTGGTGTGTTTTTTGACCGGCACTGCATCGCCGCCGAACGGATGCGATCGGAACCCTGCAATAGTTAAAAGACCCTTTCTTCACTCCTCTCCAGGACGGCTTTGCGGCCTGGCTTGTTCTAGTTGGACGCCATGACCCCCCCCCCCCCTCCCCATTTACCTTTATAATATCCATTAGCAATTTTTTTTATAACGAATTAACTATAAAAGGGTCTTAAGAAAGACAAGTTGACCAATAGTTCGTGACAACTAGGGATGACAAACCTGTTGATTATTATTATTATTATTATTATTATTATTATTATTATTATTATTATTATTATTATTATTATTATTATTATTTTTGTTATTATTATTATTATTATTATTATTATTATTATTATTGTTATTATTATTATTATTATTATTATTATTATTATTATTATTATTATTATTATTATTATTATTATTATTATTATACTTGGACGTCATTACCCGCCCCCCTTTACCTTTATGATATCCATCAGCTATTTTGTTTTATAACGAATTAACTAAAAAGGGTCTGAAGAAAGACAAGTTGACCCATAGTTCGCGACAACTAGGGATGACAAACTTATTGATTGTTATTATTAATATTATTATTATTATTATTATTATTATTACTATTATTATTATTATTATTATTATTATTATTTTTATTATTACTACTACTACTACTACTACTACTACTACTAATAATAATAATAATAATAGGACACGTACTAGGTGTACGTGGAAAAAAAAAGGGAAAAAAGTAACATAAAAAAATGTTATAAAGCTGAATAAAATGAATTTATTTCGGCAAAGACAAAGGTGTGTCTTTTGGTAGTGTTTACGTTTCGATCTTCATGTGAAAGTTTAAAAGCAGCAGGTTCAGTTTTCCGTTGAGAAACGGGAAAAGCCACTAAGCTGCATTTCGAGCGGTCTACATTTCTGGAACTGGACGGATGTAGGCAATTCGAAACAAGAGGGCCATGGGCCTAATGCTATGCTGACAAATAATCTCATGACCAGAACAAAAAATCATCTCCCCAGAAGCATTGTCCCCATGATCATGATAAATTAATTGAGGTCATCGACATCATGCGATGTCAAACTTCCACACGATATATATTTGTGGTACATTTGGTATCATTCGCCTTATTCTTCATCAGCATATGGAATTAAATGTCCTTTTTTATGTGCTTATTGGCCCTTGAAACATAAGTCAAGGACACAGAACCATTGGGTCACGGTGGCCCCCAAAATTTGGTCAGCCAGTAGAGTTTTATGTATAATGTACTCAACTAAAATCCTGATATGGAAAGTCAATAGGGTGAGTGTTGACGGCTGATTGGTCACACAGGTGTCAGCAATGCAGGATGACGTTTCTGGTAAAGTCTATTGACCGGGTCTATACATGGGCTTCTCTTGATCATGACGTCATATGCGTAAGGGTCTCTCCCATAGGGAAACTTATTTAGATGAGATTTACCTTTTTCGGGTAAGATCCATGCATTTGCGCAGTCAAGTGGCTATCAATCACAGGTAGCAGTCTGCAGCGAGTGCGCCCCTCCCCCGCCTTATCTGTCGGCGGAAGTAGCTGGGCACCTTCAGTGCTTAAAAAATGACCATTGTACCCTTTTTTTACCGCTAATGTGGGACAAAATCTGAGGGAAGGACTTCTCCAAGTCTAATAAAACGACTCCACTGTATACCAAATATTAAGTATAGTTCATAATATTAACTGTAGATAAAAAGCTTTGATGAAGCTCGAAATGTCTTTCTGGGTGTCTTTAAACCCTTTGACCTTTTCTGGTATGAGGGATTGGTGTACAAATTGCGTCAGCTGGGCTTTGATCCCTCAGTAGTGAGCTGGTATGCAGCCATCTCTTGAACCGGCGACAGCGGTTAGTCATCTTTAGCCGGCTCTCTGAGAGAGGATCTCCCCGAGCTTAGACCTCTTCTATTTCAATATTTGTTAACGACATTGTCGATGTGACTTTTGCTTATCATGCCTGTATTATTGAAATTGTAAGAAACCCTCTCAAACTAGCAGGGATTACAACAACGATCTCAGGAGAATGACCAACAGGTTTATCTCTGAAATGAATTGGAATCCCTTTCATTAGTCTTTTCAGCAAACCATAATAAATTGGGCATCCCTATGTAATCTTAGTTGAACAGGGCGTACCTGAAACATATCCATACTCATCTGGATAACCCTATCCCCATTACGTGCCAAAAAAGTGGTTCTTTATTCATTCCGAGTCGCAAACCGCCCAAATCTTGACAATCCCATCAACATGAACACCCCAGACTAAACAGCAAGACTTGAAGATCAACCATGCATTACATTATCCATTAAATATCTCAAGATGATAAGATGTCACATTGACAACATAAAATAACTGTCATGAAAAATAGAAGTGGGAAACAGCTTTCACAATGCCAGAGAAACTGTACCTAAAATCCGAGTAAACAACAACCATCCATGAACAAAATGCGTCAATCATCAAAGGAACAAAGTCAAAATCTGGAAGTCCAAAGTCGACACCCCCCCCCCTATCATTTTTATACATTGTATCACTAAATGATTATGAAATGCAGTATGGAGGAAAACATCTCTTTCCTTACTTGAGACAGGTAACAATTAAAGTTAGTAGTTTAAAATGCTCTGTGTAAACTATATTTAACTAACATCATAAATATGTCAATCAAATCTGGAAAATTCCCCACTGATATGAAGCGGGCCGACGTGTACCCCATTTATAAAAAGTCTGACTCCATGAACAAATGTAATTATCGTCCGGTCAGTGTACTATCAAGTTTATCTAAAATTTTTGAAGGTCTAATGAACGATCAGATGGTTTACTTTTTTAACGATATACTAAGTTCTCTTCTTTGTGCTTTTCGAAAAAATTACAGTTGCCAAAATCTGCTCTTTAAAATCATTGAAGATTGGAAATCCGCTTTGGATAACCATGAATACGTAGGTGTGATTCAAATGGATCTATCGAAGGCTTTTGACTGCGTACCCCATGATCTACTTTTAGAGAAACTTCGATCCTATGGTCTGTCTGAACATGCTTGTAAATTATTAGGCAGTTATTTAGGTGACCGAAAGCAAAGGGTCAAATATGGTGGCACTTCCAGTAAGTGGGCAGACTTACTAAAGGGGGTGCCACAGGGTAGTATACTTGCCCCTTTGCTGTCAAATATCTTTATGAATGATTTTCTTTATGTTATGGAAGGGCATTGTAGTCTCTATAATTATGCCGACGACAACTCCTTATCATTTCATGATCATGACTTACACAATGTAAAATTGTCTTTGGAAAATGCTGCTAATATAGGTATCAAATGGTTTATGGAAAACCACATGAAGGCAAATCCTGACAAATTCCAGGCTATGATTCTATGCCCACGTTTAGACTGTCAAATGGGAAACGACTTCTGTTTTGAAATTGATGGTGTTACTATAAAACCGGAAAGATGTGTCAAATTACTAGGAGTCTATATTGACGATAAACTTAAGTTTCATGATCACGTTTTTCATATTTGTAAGCAGGCTGCTAAACAAATAAGTGTGCTACGTAGGTTCAGTAATATCCTTACTGAAAAGGAAAAGCTCCAAATCTTCAATGCATTTATGCTTTCTAACTGTAATTATTGCCCGCTCGTATGGCACCTATGTGGACCTACTTTATCTTTAAAAATGGAAAAAACCCAAGAAAGAGCCCTACGTTTTGTCTATAATGATCCCGTATCTACTTGAAAGGGCTAAAAAGCCTTCTTTGTATCTCAGTAGAATAAGAACACTCTCTATAGAAGTCTACAAAATCCTAAATAATTTAAGCCCATCGTTCTTAAACGATATGTATGTAAGAAAAGAAACAACTTTCGATTTACGAGACAATAACAAACTTCATCAGCCTGACTACAATACCATAACATACGGTAAAAACTCTCTTCGATACCAAGGGGCCAAGCTGTGGAACAACTTACCCCCACACATCAAAGCATCTACTGATTTAAATCACTTTAAGACGTTAATCAAGGCATGGCTTGGCCCCTCCTGCTCTTGTTCTATGTGCATCCTATGTAAAACCAGGGTTTAGGAAGATTAAAATTCTTCCAAATTTGAGGAAACCTTGTTAGACCGGCTGTATATAGTCTCATTGTGAGTTCATTGTATATACCATCTCATCACTTGTCACTGTTTCCTCTTTTCATGGTCGAACAATAGTGCTGTTGCGCTAATGTTTTTTATTTGTACAATTCGACTTGAAATAAAGATTATTATAACTAATATGTTCTATCCGATTTTAGAATATGGATGTGTACTATTTGGTAATTGCAGCTCAGGTCCCTCAGACCTGTTTGAGTATGCACAATATGAAGCCGCCTATCTCACTGGACAGGTTACCTGCTAAATGAGGATGCCAAACGCTAGCTGAACCGCGAAAATATTCTGAACATCTGACATTCTTCTAATGTTTCACGGGTTGTGCCCCGAATTTTTTTTAGATTCGGTGCTCCTACATACAGGTTATACTTATGGAAGAAAGCTGCGTACCCCACATCATATCACACAAAATCCGATATTGTACAAATTACTTCGGGGATTCATTTCTCCTTTCTGTTATAAGAATGTGACCTGCCTGATGACATTCGGAACTGCAAGTCTTTCTCTCAATTTAAACTTCACCATTAAAACAACATTGTTGGCTGCTGACTATGTTCCACCGTATTATGCTTGTGACAATCGTTTCCCCAATATTTGTCAATTCCAGTTGCCAAACCAAAATGCTCACTTATTAAAAGCAAACATTGTGCCATCTCCAGTTCGCTCGTGTGACTTTGACCATATGCAAAGATTTATTACATTTCTCACCATACTGCTCCCTATTTGCCCCCTCCCGCAGGAACCTTTTTATCAGTGTTAGATATATTGTTACATCCAGCGTACATATGTCTTCTGCTAGAAGTTATAAATGATTGCTGGCAGAAAAAAAAAATAAGCAGAAACGCAGATTTCACGTCTAAAATTACTCAATACATTTTCTATGGCGTGCAAATGTTTATCATGAAAACCAAAAGAGTGTGCTTCTAAATCCTGGAGTAAAATGAATTTTTTCTATATCGTGATCTACATTAAGTTGGGTTCGTAGTTCCTGAGAATAATATGTCGCCTGTTTCGTCCGCCCACAGTAGAAATTCCTAATGTATTGTGCTTTCTTGTGTACTCTTTTTATTTTGTATTGGTCTGTGTGTACTGTACATAGATCATATATTTAAGCTATCTTGGGAGCCTTCAGACTAATATTTTGGACTACTTAGGTAATCCAGGTGAATTAAATATGTTTATACTAATATATAGCTGTGGTGAACAGATGCCCCACGCGTACTTTCAATTCTGGGCGTATTTTGTGTGTTATCTCTATCTTGATCACACTTACCAACCAGACGCAGAATATACAAGTGGAGTAATGATATGAATGGTTGTTGGGGCTTGTCCATATATCAATTGAGCGACGTGTAAACTTCAGACATCAGAGAGAGAGGGTTTTTGTCGCAAGATGACAGCAAAGTGTATGCTTACAAACGCCCACAGAGAGTTAACTTCATCAAATTACCAAGGCTCCATTTTCATACCTCACCGGGCCAGGGATTGATTTAGTTTAACTTTTACCGTGCTAACTGCGACTAAAGCTGAAAAAACGTAATACTATCTGCACCGAATTACAATAAGGGCTCTAGATTCCTTTCCTTTGTAAGGATACCTTTCATTCAAGTAACACTATGCCTGTAGTTACATAGAATATAATGGTCTTGGTCAACAGCTTTTCTCGGCACTTTGGGCGTCAAATGTGTCACTGAAAGAGTTAAAATATAACTGCTGTAGATAAATATGAGCAAGGAATTCAATATACATGATATATGTTGGGTCGAAATGTACGGTCCCCCCGTGCACACGAAGCCACTCGTTTGGCTGTCACCGCAACTGAGAACGTGATCAGAACGTGCAAGACTGCATACACGTGTACTGTGATGTGAAGGGAAGAAAGTCTATATTAAGACGAGACAAATGTATTAGGGGTGTCAAAGTTAAAATACAGAAGTATTCAAAGTTACTAGGCAAAAATTATTTTGAAGACTATTATATATGTATATATATGTGTGTGTGTGTGTGTGTGTGTGTGTGTGTGTGTGTGTGTGTGTGTGTGTGTGTGTGTGTGTGTGTGTGTGTGCGTTGCCAATAATCTGTGTGAATGAAGGCGACGATATGATTTTGGGGGGAATTTTAGATATAATATTTTTAAAGAATTTGTACTTGTGTAACTGCTCTTCGGTGAAAGATTTTACGCCTATAAAGTTTTCACCATAACTGACTAGCAGCACCACACATTGACAAGGTGTCATTCATTTCTAGGTCATCTTTGCGTGTCCTGTCTCCCTTCAAGGTGTCATTCATTTCTAGGTCATCTTTGCGTGTCCTGTCTCCCTTGGATAAGTGCAATGCGACGTTTTGATAGAAATACTTTGAGGTGAAATAATAATAATTAAATAAGGAGGATAACATTTTAATAATAAAAAAATCAAATGTTTACCCACAGGCTCAGGATATGGTAGTCGAAGCTGTTGACTCCGATTTACACACCTATTATGGCGGGCTAAAGGTCATCACGGAAAATAGGGTTTCCCCAACACTTTTCGCGTTCTATGTGTTAATAACACGCCCGTGAAATTATGTACCATAGGCTCGGATGCATTTACCTATTACCTATGGATTACATTTGAGAGTTTCAGTAGGGATATAGTAGAGCCAGCATCAAATCAATACTTCGTAGAAGGGGATTGAAATGCTACAGTCAGTTTTGATTTGTTATTACTTGTTATCCACTTTTCGGTTATAAAAAAACCTACATGCGTAGAAATATTTGAAAAAGATGTAAATGTACTTATTTTTTGTATGTATGCATTATGAAGTGTGTTTTTGTTTGTTTGTTATTTTATTATTTTTTTTTTTGGGGGGGGGGTGTTCTCCTGGGGTTTTTCTTTGTATTTTAGACAATAACTGAAGTTTTATTTGCACTATTTTGGTCATGATTCCTGTTAAACCTATGTTAAAATATTATTATCGCGTGTTTGTATTTTCATGTTTTGTGCTCTCAGCTAAAAAATAAGCGAAAAAAATTACAAGTTAATGTGTTTACATTAGTTGGCAGCTGGAGCCTCGCAAAGTGGTATTGAAATGATACATTCAGATAGGATCTCCCTTTGTTTGCAAGCGATTATTTTCCAGAGTCCGGTTATGAAAATACTCACAAACATATACTATCTGAATAATTGGAAATGCACTTATTTTTACCTGTGAAAAAATCACGGTTTTTGGTATTACAGGCATTAACTACAGTTTTAGGCTCAGTATTTTGGACACAGTGCCTGTTCAATTGTGTGTGGAAATGGCATTTCACGTCCGTATATTTTCAGTCGTTTGTGCTGTCAGCTAAACTAGCAAAATATTTCATAATAATTGGCAGCAAGGAGCCCAGGAAAGGAGAGCAATTTTGTACATTACAGCTATCTCTATGGATATTACACTGTGTCATGTTTACAAGCGGACCAATTTGAGGTCTTAATGCTTTAACGAAGAACACTGGCATGGGTACAATGCGGCTTTGCGTGCGTGCTTGGAAAACAAGGTAGGCTAACGATTGTTTAGAAACATTTTTTTAGTCGAAGTTAATCCTGCAGCAAGGACATGAGGGAGCCTAGTCGAACAGCCAAAATTTGTGGTAACCGAAAAACGAAGAGGTTTTGTTCTGCTCTGCGTGCATGAAATTCAGGACAAGCAGTATTTACGTCTCTGAATGATAAGGACTTCATACAAGTAGAATTGGTTTCATGTGTTAGCGGGAATAATATGCGACTCCACGCTCCGCGCTGTGGCTTCTGCTGACACACGAAACAGCAGCCATAAGTGGTGTCTCTTTTTTATACCAATCCGTTATACATGTTTAGTATAGTCACATTCGATCGTATTTTCATCTTCCCATTGCCCAACTTTAAAATCGCGCCGAACTATAAATTGTAACGTTTGATGCATCCCTGCGCAATAGTTTCCGCCTTCATGGACCAGTAGTTCAATCAACGGAACGAACGAGGCCAATCTTTTCAAAGGCACCTATTGGTGCTGGGGTTAACACAGGTCGTTAAATCCGCACTTATTCACTGCCGCTGGTTCCCTGTGCTTTATTTTATTTTTTTGTAAAAGAAAAGTCCATGTTCAAGCGGAAGGCTTAGGCCGTGTGCCAAGTAGCAGATTGTACGATAAATTTTAAGTCGATAGTCAGAAAACAAGACTACAAAGTGAGAAGAATACCTCATATGGCTCCCGGAAATAGGCCTAAAGACAAAAGGAAACAAGCCGAGGTTTAACCGAAATGATGGGAAAAGAAATACTGGCAGGAAGATTAGAATCATGATTTCAGGCAGTGTCACAGCAGTTTGGGATAAGTTTCTTCATTTTGAGATTTGGGGCATTTTGGTAGACGCAAATGTTGTCTATGAAATGTCCAAATTTAATACTTCTAGCCCCGCACAATCTGAAGAAATTAACAAGATACTTTTAATGTTAATATTGGAGTCAATGGCCCGTGGTAACCTTTGGATCTGAATTACTGATAATATGTGTCTGCTCTAAAATATCCGTTTGATACTGACACTTCTCTAGTTTTAATAAAATAAAACTTGATTCAGTATAAAAACTTTTATAGAGCAAAAACGTATCAGAGATTTGTAATACATGATCAGTTTGTTTTTAAATGAGTACCAAAACTGAAGAGTTCCACAAACTTTATTAATTCTACAAAAGTAACAATTTTTCACTTTTGTAGCACCATTGTAAACAAACAGATCCAGTTATGAAAAATCCCTGATACTTTGGCGATACCAGTGTGGAGAATGTATAAGCTAAATGTGACCTTTTATCTTGAATATATTTCAAGAAATAACAACAATCCCCCCCCACAACAACCAAAAGAAAACAAACAAACAAACAAACAAAAAACAAAACCAAAAAAACCCCAAAATAAAAAAAAATAAAAAAACTTTTTATACAAGTATGCTTGTGTTTATACAACTAATATATTTTTTGAATTCAATCTTTAGTAGAGACTCTGCAAAACGTGCTATCAACAAAGTATATAGGTTTGTTATGTCATGGGAGCATGTTTCTATAACATTTGGCCCAAACGTGAAGTCACTTTTGCCAGGTTGGACATTACCTCAAAAACTTTCCTATCAGGTTAATCATATCCAGAGCCAACTGGTAGAAAGCTTTGATAATAGATTTAAATTTCTCAAATTAAAACATGGATTGTTTTACTTTTAGAGTATAAGACCCTCTAAACCATGAACACATTATTTCTTTGAAAAGCACTCCATGTCCTATATTTTTCCCAGTCACAAAAACAAACTATACATGTTATGTTACTCTATGTTACTCAGCAAGGAGCACAGAGCCTCTTACAAGCTTGCATACGTTGTGTGTGTGTGTGTGTGTGTGTGTGTGTGTGTGTGTGTGTGTGTGTGTGTGTTTTCATTGAAGAGATCGCGAGGACTGGAATCAATGGTACCCAGTCCACACGATCGTACAGAAACAATGTGTTCCCTCTCTCTACAGCTAGGCTCCTTGTTCACAGGGGTAGACGATGTTCCTCTGCTGAAGGTGAATAGCCAAAAATTAGTAATCTGTGGCGACGATGTGGAATATCTGTGGACGACTGAATGAACGTAAATAGGTGGGTTGCTGGTTGAATTAATTAAATTGGTTAATCGGTTCTACATTGTGTCACAAACATGGCCGTTTCCAAAGTTTAAGTAGTCTTCTACAACATTATACATACTAATGTATGTGTGTTTCCTATAGGCATCAGTTAATCACTCTCCAGTTTGACTATTTACGTTTCGGTTTTGGTTTGCTTTCAAATTTACACATTTAATAGCAGTATACATTACTATATGCTATCATTTACGACTATCTAATATGCCAGGTGTAATTTATGATACTTGAAAGATTTTGTGTCAGCAAAAAAACAATGAAACAGAAAAATGCTCAAAAGTTTGATGTAAGACAGAAAATGGTTATTTGTGGTAGTGGTGTAAGGCTACCTGAAGACAATTATAAAATCCTCATCTTTTATTTTTCAGTGTCGATTATGCACATGAAAATTACGATTGTGCGACAAACGGAATAATACTAAATAAAGAATTAAAAAAGGACCACAGGGGTATCTCAGAAGATAAAACATTCTGAAATTGTGTCATGCCCCTAATTTGCATAAAATCATGACTGTTCCATACAACATCCACAACTTGACTGCAAGGTCAAACACCATGCCAAGTTTGGTACTTTTCGGAACAATAGTGTCCGAAAAAAACGCGTAAAGGCAAAATTAACACGTAAATAAATGAAAAATAAACAAATAAATAAATGAATAAATGAATAAATAAATAAATAAATAAATAAATAAATAAATAAATAAATAAATAAATAAATAAATAAATAAATAAATAAATAAATAAATTTTTGGGAGAAAAACAAAAAGTCTGTGTTCACACAATCAATTAAAGTTATAAATCTTGTGTAAAAGGTTGAAAGTTTCATTTCATCATCAGTGAACAATTTTATAGATATTTCCAGGACAACCTGTCTTATAAATAGATAGAAACATAAGATAATGTGAAGAACATACATACATACATATCATTATTTTTATTTACTTTGTCTTTACAATTATTTCCCAATATGTACAATTGTGAAAAATTTAACACAGATTATATTGCACCGTTCCAAAGATTACCTAATTTTGCTTCTCCTATCGATATTTTGCATGGTGACTTTACATTAATATCTGCTGAGACACAAACGTATTCTGGTATTTTCTCATAGCGTCAGCTACATACCAGCCATAACTGGATATCTATAATCTGCTTCTAAATGAGTAAGATACTTACCAAATGAGCTCTATCCGCAACGACGGCACAATCTTTGAATGGTTTGAGCAGCTGGTGATGCGCTAATTAGGGCCGTCGTGCACGTAACCTCCTCTTTATTGACAGGGCACTGAGTGTACTTTTGCAATCGGGTATGTCTCAATTATCAAATATTTACAAAAGCTGACTCTTTCATGAAAAAAAATGGTAATAAAAGTAAAAATATATCCAGAAATAACCTTACACAATACCACAGATTACGAATTTTGCATTATAGGCAAACAGATCACACGTTATCGACATGTCCATTTACACCCCAGTGCTTTTGGCAGGGATCATCCGGGAAAAAGATATTACCGAAGCTGCTATCATCACAAAGGTTGACGTTCAGGTCAATGCACATCTGCATACCTTCAGTCTCAACATTGAAACTTGCTGTTTCATGTAGTTCAGTGGTGCATTTTTTCATTATACATTTTGGAATTAAAAAACCCGACAAGAAAAGATTCTAGGAAGGAAAAATAGTGGTCAATATCCCTTTGAACCAAGAGAATGTCGAGAAAAGACTCAACGTCTTACGAATTGTGCCATTGGATATTTGTCGTTTCTCATTGTAAAAATCATATTAACATTAGAGACGCACAGCAGAGTAGAGTATTCAATTATCGTGGGTACAGGTCAAGAAGACAGGTCTGTGAAATCAAAGAGTCTAAAATTGGACTTCATTTAGACTGCTTGGTGAAATTTAGTCATGTTTTATTCGTAGCGAAGTTCTGCACGGTCGTCATTCTAAGAATCACTGACAACTTACGGTCGTTCACATTATCATTTGTACATTTTTGAAAAGCTATAGTTTCATGCACACTGGTATTGATCTTAAGCTCAAATACTTCATTTACGGCTTTGAAAATGATGATGATGACCACAATAACAACAAAAGTTCCGTCAATCTATTTTTGGTCAATGTAGCTCTTCCAACATGGCTACCTCTCAAATAGCGTATAGTAACAACAGACTGCGCCGACAGCATATTGCACCAGGTAATCAACAAGCAAACTACATCCACCAGAGGCATATACAGCCCAAGCTCATTTAATTGGTCAGTTAATGCCAGCAGGAAGTGGTACGTCATGCAATGGATTCTCATGTGCTTGTGTTTCTATCTCTGAGTGGCATACGCTATTGACGCAGATGTTTCCCTACTATATCAGACAAGTACAAAATATGTTTCACGTCATAGCGTGGTATAAAATTCAGTGTACCAGTACAGGAAAATTGTCACTTTGTTCAGATATAACCTTGTCTTGAAAATGTAAAGAAATCACCAATCATGAAGACGATCGTGATATGTATTAAGGTGCAGTCAACCCGAGAACGTGCAGATCTAATGCATAGGTGCATTTCTTATGTGAGGGCCTATATGCTTGACCCATAATGCATGAGGACTATCCACACTAAATGCACAATGCCGTGATTTTATTATTTGTGGAAAAATGCTTAGGTCACCCGTACGCAGTAAACCTTTACAAAAGCTGCTTTTATAATTCATGGCGGTATGTTTGGAAACAAGATAGTTTATTTCTCATTACCTTGAAATTAGAGATGAATATTTTAAAAGCATTGATGCAACATCCTAGCAAAATGGAGTATAGTCAAATATTATTCCAGCAATCAGAGCTATAAGTTCACCAACGATAAAAATTAGAACCAATTAACACTGTCAATTTGATACTCAATAATATATAATGCCAATACGGTACCAGATATGCAATGATAATTGCCAGTTTTTACAATTTAAATTGACTTTTTTCTTTTTTATCATTAAAATGTGATTTTTTGGCTCTTGTTATTCAACCCTAAACCTGTCGCAACAACCATTCTTGTTTTTCTTTTTTCAGTACACAATTACAGCGAAAAAATGATAACATACACGACTAAATACATTCAAAATATTTTTGGCATGGGATACATTTCCATGTTTTTTCACCAAAACCACGTCTTTTGAATCATAATGCTTTACTTTGGGCATGTAGGAAGTGATATGTTTAATTGAATCCAGCACATTTTTGTGTCTGGTCCAATCATACAGGAACGGATATTTACACCTGTAGTATGAGGTATATTGTGAAATGTTTTGTACCAATTCAGAGATTTTACCAAAAACAACGCCATATGTCATTCAAATTACGGTCCAAACGGCAACTAAGACCTTTATTGTAAATATTTAAGAGATTTGACAAGATTTCGGTCCATAATTAACCTTCAGACCTCTTGGTCTCACCAGGTTTATCAAAATTGCATGAGCTCCTGCACTACTGACAGGGCAGTACATTGGATGTTTTTTATCGATTTACTTGCTTTTTTGTCTTTTTGTTGATACAGTATTCATTTTAAGTTGTGAAATGTTAATGTTTTCGAACAAGTGGTACCATATTGTTGGTATCAAAGGAATGGTAACATATTGCTGGCGTAGCAGCTTTCTTTTGACGTGCTTTTGTGTATTTATGAAAATTTTATATTGTTTGGGATGCATATGTGCTGATAATCCTGTATTTTGTGACCAAAATTGTGACTTTGCTCATGAAATTAGAGGACGTCCTTTTAATATTTGCGACAGAAACTATTCATTGTATGTGCCTAATTTAGCTGCCTGTGGGGCTCTTATGTTATTGACAAACAGTTACATTAAATGACCAGAATCTGATTGAACACTGTATTTTGACTGTGCACCAGATGTGTCACCGTAGTCAGGACGCCTCTAACTGCAAAAAAGTGTTTTCTTATCCACATAATTAACATAAGTTAAACAACGGAATACAGCAAATATGTTATCCGCTCCATTGTCGGTTCTTGAATTACTTGGGATCAGAATGATACAGCCTTTAAACATGTTGAAACCAGTTTGCATAAATAAAGTATTTTTCGCAACCTATGTACTGCAAAAACGGTGACAACCATTTGATAAATTCTTAAATATGTGGATATGGATGTCGTGGTATATTTGTATGCTCCCTTGAGCACACAGACGTTCGCTTGAACGTTTTGGAACAGTAGATTGTAATGAAGAAACGTTTCATAGAAACGGAATGAAAACAGTTTGACAGTCATTTCTTGGCATAATAAAAATAATTAAAAAAACCGCATAACCCTTAGGAAATTATTCGATTTACATTAGTTTTGAAACACGGACATGTTCCCATGTACCATACCAAAATATTCCATCTGGAAATGCATAAATTTGCACTATCACGTCAACTATTAAAACACACACACACACACACGAACACACACACACACGTGTGTGTGTGTGGATAAGAAATATCAGACAATTTCAATTTCAAAACTAACCCAAGAAAGATAACTTTGTAATTGCTTCGCTGATAAAGAAAAAAACTGTTTCATTAAGTCAGCCATTGTGGTTATATTTTCAGTGCTGGGACACAATAACAAGAACTGCATAGTACCTTCAAGAACATACATTCACGTGTGATTAATGCCTTTCTCCAAACACATTTGCCTGCATGCACGTATGTGAAAGAGTACCTGCGAGCTTCAATTTTAAACAAAATTAATGGATGATTGTTCTTCATTTCAGGAATGCACACCTAGTGCCTTACTAGCACCTACCACGTTCCCTCAAATTACGAAATTACGTAGTGACTTAATATTAGATAAATAAGAACCATGACTCTTGTGTATTTATCCAGTTTATGTACCTGGATTAGTTATCAACGTCATTAAAGTGTGTGTGTCAACACATACTTCTCTGTTTTTCCTGAAATTCTTCATTTATGTGTGGGTGGCAACCCAAACATTTAGTTTTTTCAAGAATTCCCTTCTTTCTTTCTTTCTTTCTTTCTTTCTTTCTTTCTTTCTTTCTTTCTTTCTTTCTTTCTTTCTTTCTTTCTTTCTTTCTTTCTTTCTCTCTCCTTCTTTCTTTCTCTCTTCTTTCTTTCTTTCTTTCTTTCTTTCTTTCTCTCTTTCTTTCTTTCTTTGTTACTTGTTTAAGACCAGATTTGTCTGGAGTTTTTCTCGGACCATACTATTCTGAACACCACCAAACTTGCCATGCTAAAAATGACCTACCAGTGGAATTAGGCACCTGACTTGCAATAGTCATGATGATTAAAATCATGCAAATGAGGGGTAATTAAAATTTTAAAAGCTCCATATCTTATAAACTATTGAAGATAGACAGAAAGTTTTAACTTACACATATAGGTTTGCGACAACTGGCATATCCAATAGCATACAAACAAAATTTGGGGAATTTTAATGTATGCTAAATTCAACAAATTTTTCCCCAATCCACATACAGGCCTTGAACTGCTTGCTGTATGACCTTATGCTTGACCTCCATGGTGCCAGGTAACCAATTTGCATTCATAATTAATTAGTTTTCTGTCCATGCATGCCATGTGTATGCTTTGGAAAGTTTGGGTCTTGTAGCAATTTTTTTTTTTTTTTTTGGGGGGGGGGGGGGCTCCCAACAAATGTATGATGAGACTCTCAATAAAATACAGAGTATCTCTTTCTGTTTATACAGGATCATATTGACTCCATGCTGCCATATGTACCAGGCAGGCTATAGATTCCACTAGAGCAGAACAGATCTGTATATGCACCATGACTAAAACTGGCGTCCTAGCTGGCCTGTTTTTGCCTGAATCAATGTCAGTCCCGAAGGAAACACATGATCCGGAATTCTAGGCAGAACAAGCCTGAGTGTACCCTCTGTTTAAATAGACTAAATACAGAGCTGAGTTGGCCAGACCAAGGAGGGCAGAATTTGTGTTATCTCAGTGGACTCTTTCATGTATTTGTTTTCTTGCAAACAGTGAGAGGCAGCCTGTTCATAGTCAATACTGAGACAGTATAGTGTTGTCATTGATCAAAGGTACATGTTTTTGTAGTTCTTTGACAGCTTCTGTTAAAATCTGTTATGTAACAAAGGAAGAAAGACAGTTTTGTATTACATATATACACATCCCCTTGAATGATAATCTGTGTACACTGTGTGTGTGCATGTATGAATAATGTACATATACATGCACACATACTCCTCCATACTGCCAAGAAAGGCTGACCCTCTCAGAAGCTGGCACTTTTCTCTGGTCCCATGGGTGACTTTCCTCTGGTCCCAAGGGTGCCCACTTTAGAGTGGTTTCACTGTATTAGTAAACACTGGAATTTTCTTTTTCTCTTTTTTTCTTTCTTTCTTTCTTTCTTTCTTTCTTTCTTTCTTTCTTTCTTTCTTTCTTTCTTTCTTTCTTTCTTTCTTTCTTTCTTTCTTTCTTACCTTCCTTTCCTCTTTACAACCAAGCTGGTCTGGAGATTTTCTCAAGCACAAGTTTTCTGAAAACCACCAAACTTGCTATGGTGACTGACCTAACCTGTGAAATTGTGCATCTCATTTGGGATAGTCATGATGTTTCAACATATGCAAATTTAGGGGCAATTAAAATTTTAAAAGCTCCATATCTTCCAAAATATTGCAGATACCCAAAATTTCAAAGTGCATATATAGGT
Organism: Hermodice carunculata; assembly: GCA_964020975.1. NCBI lineage: Eukaryota > Metazoa > Annelida > Polychaeta > Eunicida > Amphinomidae > Hermodice > Hermodice carunculata. Next base: position 76,096,126 of record OZ026617.1, read on the forward strand.
TTGTGTCACCTGCCAATAAAATGGACAGTATAAGCTAAGTAAAATTTCAAATTATGCTAATAAGGGGCTTTGAAAAGTTTTAAAGTTAAATATCTCCAAAAGTATAATACATAGCCATGCAATTCCTACTTCAATTTATGGGTTTGAGGCAAAGCCCTATCCAATAAACCATAAACTATAGTTGCAGACTTTCAATTTATGCAAATTAGGCCAATAAACAAAATGAAAATGTTGAATAGTTTCAAAACTATTATAGATACAAGTTTCATTCAAACTTCATTTTTATAAGTTTGTGACATGGCCACACCCAAAGAACCGAGAACATAAATTGTAGCATTTTACTTTATAAAAATTAGGCTAATACACGAAATTTAGATTATGTTGAACAATGGCAAAGTGTAGCATTTTAAACTGGTCTCATTTTGAAGGCATTCAGACAGATTTACTGTGAAGCAAATCTTCTTTTCTATGTTTTTTTTTCTTTCTTCGTTACCAGTGAATTTATCCGACACTTTTCTCGGACACTGCTATACATAGAAGCTCTAAACTTGGCATGATTGTACCTCCATACAAGGAGTTGGGCCTTTATATGCAGAGAAAGTAAGATGTTTAAAATTATGCAAATTAGGGACATTTGAAATTTGAAATCTAGGAAAGCTTCAAAAGTATAATAGATAGAGATGTCATCTCAAATTTTACTAGGGGGTTATTGACCATTGCGCATCTAATGAATTTAAAACAAAAGCTGTAGCAATTTAAATTATGCTAATTAGCAGCAGTTGAAACTTTAAATCTTCAATATCTTCATAACTGTCATATATGGAGCTGTCATTTCGACTTGTACTTGGGGGTGATTGACTATTGCGTATGTAATGAATCTAAAAGAAAAGTTGTAGCAATTTAAATTTGGCTAATTGACAGTATTCGCAATTTTCAATCTTGAATATCTTCAATACTATACTAGATACAGATATCATGCCAACCTCTACTTGGGGGTTGTTGACCATTGCGCACCTAATAAATTAGAAACGAAATTTGTAGCAATTTGAAATTTTAAATCTTTAATAAGTTCAAAGCTATAATATATAGAGATGCCTTTCCACCTTCTAATTCTGTGTTGTGGACTAGTTGTAAATTGGCATACCAATATGCTTTGAAGACACACACACTGATTTGCTATGCAGCCCACCATCCTTTCTAGTTTGAATATGTTTTTGTTGAAAAGGCATAATATGCGCCTCAGTAATTATATCCTGATTGGATCACACACCATGTACACCAAAATTATGATTTTTTTGTTTGTATGGAAGGGCCCTGTGTGTGAGCCTTTACACTTGATTCCTGTGCCTGAAGACGTTTAGGTTGCCCCCAAGGTTGGCACAAACCAAGACGTACAGAGGAAGCTGCCTATGGTCAATCAACACCACGACTTTACAATGTAGCTTTTCACTCCCACGATATGCCTTACATACTCGTTTGGGACGGTCTCGCATTAAATTATTAAATCACGCATATGAAGTGCTTTAGTAAAACTGAAGCTTTCAGTCTATACTATAATTCAGAGTGGAGTTTATGATTGTAGGAAAAAACTTACAACCTAGTCCTATTATATTACTTTGTATGTTCAACTGTGACAACTACTTTTTGGACCCGCTTCGTAAACGTTGTGCAGCACATTGAAAGTTTGTAGCAGGAGTAAGGACAATTTCCAGATAACAATATGAGATAACAACTTCAATAACCCTATTATCATAAAGTAGCATTTTGTACCATGTGAGAACTCATCGAATGATAGTACATTGATTCTTGTTTAGATAAACAGTCTGATTGCATTTGATACAATAACTGGTTAATTATTTCACTCAGAGCACTTTTGTAGGCCGATACCAAACAACCAGGTCACCACAATAACAGGACACGTACTTTCAGTATCCATTGATTCAGAAGTGACATGGTCGTCGCTACAGGTACAAAAAAAAGAATAAATCACGCACAAAGCATTAGAAGGAATTGGGACCAATATATGTATCATTGTTTATACCTAAAGGACGTTGCAACGGCTTCTCTGTAATCAGATTTACACTTTGCTGCCCATGATACATTGCCATGCATAATTACTGGTAGCCTTGAGGAAAACGCTTCTGTACAAAAATGCGGGACTGTTCTTCATTTCTGATATGAAAATGAGTCTGTTGAAAGGCACTTATAAGCCTAACATGTTTTGTGGATTATCTGAAAAAAAAAAAGAAATGACGAAGTGCTTTTTTCAATGCGGAGCGGAGGTTCTGTAGTACATTGGATCGAAGGAATTGAAATACCATGGCAATGGTTGGGATATCTTCCTTCGAAAGGAACAATTTACCAGCATACAGTCTTGTTAATGTACACTTTTTTCTATAGTCATCATTAATATGACATTCAGTGAGATAAAATGATTTATCGCTATTCATCGACATAATATAATTTGAATCTAACGACAAGGTATAGTCATATACATGTATAATGCGATTGTGCATATTCCGAATTAATAAATGATCGTGAATTGTAAAATTCTATGACCAGCAAACCTGTTCAGCAGTTGATCCAACAGTTTGGAATTCGAAGCATCCTGGCATCTGTATTTGTGCTGTTTGCATTGCCTTTAAAATTACTTTGAGGTCAATGCCTGTCATAGCAACATTTTTTAACACCTACGTTCTTAGTGGTAATTTCGAGAACTGAATGCAAAATATCTGTGTAGTATTTCTTGCTCCCACAAGAATCACAGCACTGAAATAAAACAAAAGTTGCAGCGCAGGGTAAAATCCTTTGATTGTATATATATGTATATATATATATATATATATATATATATATATATATATATATATATATATATATATATATATATATATATATATATATATATATATATATATATATATATATATATCATTGATGACCCTAAAGAGATATATAAAATACTAGGCGAGGATTGGCAAAGTTTGAGAAAAGCTGATACGGAAACTCAAAATTATGATAATTTTAAAGAAGATGTCCGTAATTTACTTTCATGTAGACGCCATGGCAACAGCCTTACTGATATTGTTATAAATTTCGTTTACGGTGTCATTAAAAAGCTTAATAACAATAAGTCATATGCAGCTGATGGCATTCCGTATGATTTCCTGAAATGCGAAGGGTATCATCTTGTAAAATCTCTTGCAGAAATGTTTAATTATTTCAAACTTTCGGAGCGCTTTCCGAACAGTTGGTTTACAGTTATTATAAAACCATTACATAACGAAGGTAATAAAGAAAATTTACGAAAATTTAGGAAACTACAGGGGTATCACTTTAACATCAAATGTATATAAAGTGTTTGCATCTGTAGCTGAGCGTCAAATGATGAAGCACTTTGAAAGTCATGATGTTTTGGGAGAACTGCATGGTGCATATCGGAAAGACCGAAGGTTAGAAGATCAAGTGTTTGTATTGAAACGGCTGTGCAGTTTAAGAAAAGATCCAAAAGAAGAAATGGTTATCTTTCCTCGTCATTAGTAAAGCATTTGACACTGTCAATAGAGACCGATTGTTTCACACACTCTGGAAAAATGGTATTCAAGGTAAGGCATGGCGCCTCGTTTACAATAAGTATGAAAAAGTTGAAAATAAGGTAAATTTTGGTCCATGTGAGAGTGAATGGTTGGAGGTAATCACTGGTGTGAAACAAGAATACATAATGTCACCAACGCTCCTCTCCATGGTAATGACTGATCTAGAAAGAATGTTGTTTGATAAAAACCTTGGTATTTCATTCCGAAACGAACTCCTACCAGCTCTTTTCTATGCGGATGATATCGTACTGCTGGCAGATAGTGAAGCTAAATTACAGAAAATGCTTAATGTTGACCATTGTTGTACTGAGAGGTGGGGGATGAAGTTTAATGGCGATAAATGAAAAGATTATGGTCGTTGGCAAAAGGATTGATGAAGGAAAAAAAATGAACCTATGTAATTTGAACATTGGTAAATGCGAAACCTTTAAGTACCAAGGGGTTATTTTTACTAAAAGTCTAGCAAACAGTGCTCATATCAAACAATACCTGAAGCCCAGGGCACAACGTCTCAATAATTATATGAGTAGTATTTTGCTAGGCCATGAGAATATTAAAAGAGTTTCTTCAGGAGATAGTATATGAAAGTACTTAATGATACCATCTCTAGCTCACGGGTCTGGCTATGTAACACACAAGAAAGCAATACCGTTATAAGGTCCATTCAGTATTCGGCTGCCAGGTCAATCATGCGTATAAGTGCGACACCAGGTATTGAAGCTCCGTTGGGTCAATTTGGTTGGTTGCCGTTAGCACATAATTTAGACATATCCAGGGTCAAATATTTCCATCGTTTAAAGTTTGGCGTAGATAAATCAAGGTTATGTACAAAGGTGTTTAAAGAAATGGAAATATCATATCAGAATGGGAATTATGGGAATAATTCTTCCTGACCATATTTCACAGAACATAAGGGCCGTTAGGAACTTTACAGAATACAAAGGAACAAGGTGACATCATTACGTAAATTATCTATCAAAGGCTATTTCAGAGATAGATGCCATGTTTCTGGCTCTAAGCAGTCCTTTTGGAAAGCAATTAGACCGCCCTTAGGTGATAAGTTTCAAGGGAACAACAATGGTATGATCATTTTGAAGGAAAACGAAAACTTAATCCACAAACCTGAGGATGTGTGTTAAACTTTTAATGAATTCTTTGTATCTCTAGGGCAGACACGTGTCAGCGCAAAACATAGCACGGATACAGCAAGAAATGAGCTCGAACAAACCAGTGTCAAAGCAATAACGGAAATTATGAAAGGTAACAAACAAGAATTTAACTTAAGATTAGTAAACGAAGAGCAAATCTTCAAAAGACTTTCTAAGCTTAATATTAAGAAAGCAACTGCCCTGATGAAATCCCGTCATAACTGCTAAAGATTGGCGCGGAAATTCTCTGTACCCCTTTGGCCTCAATGATATATCCGTCAATCCTATCTCTTCCCCTTAAAAGCTTTTGACTCCCTCCCCACGATCTTTTCATACGTCAACCTAAGGCGCACAGAAGAGGTGAAAATGCTTGCAGACTTGTCAATTCCTATCTATCTGGCAGGATGCAAAGGGTCACATTTGGAGGTATGTTTAGTGAATGGACAGAAATCTTACACGGGGTTCCTCAAGGTAGTATTCTAGGACCCCCATTGTTTAACATTTTTAGGAATGACTTTTTTACTTCCTTGAACAAACATGTGACCTCTACAATTATGCTGACAACAATACAATATCGTATCATCATAAGAACTTATCAATCGTCAAAAATACAATTGAGACTGCTGCCAAGATTGGATGTACATGTAAGTGGCTTGATGACAACCAAACAAAAGTCAATACAGAGAAGTTTCAGGCACTTCTACTTTTTACATGCATGTCAAATGCTCCTGACAACGTTTGCTTTGAAATTGATGGTATTAAGATAATACCCGACAAATCGGTCAAACTGCTAGGAATCTATATTGATGTAAAACTGAGATTTAATCAGCATATCACTCACATATGTAAGCAGGCTGCAAAACAAGTAAGCGTTCTAAGACGCTTCTCAAACATTTTGAAAACGAAAAGCATCTCATTTTCAATGCCTTTATTCTTTCCAGCTTCAGTTACTGTCTTCCGGTATGGCATTTATGTGGAAAATCTGACACTGCAAAAATGGAAAATTCAAGAAAGTGCTCTTCGTTTTGTTTTTAATGATTTATCTTCTTCTTATTCCGATCTGCTTCGGCGATCAAGTTAGCCTTCTCTCCGTTAAGCCGACTAAGAAAGGTATCCATTGAAGTCTACAAAATCACGACACAAAGGAGCCCCTTCCTTTCTTCATGACTTATATCAGAAAAAAGAAGTCCCATACAATTCAAGGGAAAATGTGCGACTTATACAGCCTGCTTATCATACAATTATGTTTGGAAAACACTCTTTGCGATACAAAGGGGCCAATCTGTGGAATACTCTACCACTTTCCATGAAGGAAGCCACAAAACTCTCTGAATTCAAAAGACTTGTATATACATGGCTTGGCCCCACATGTTCATATTCCATGTGTGTCTTATGTCAGAGCAGGAATTAGATCACTTCTGTTTACCTTAAAATGCCCAGTTGTGTCATGTCTGACCCATTTGTTAAATAGCTTTGAATCTAGATCGTCCTCAATACTGCCTCAGGCTTTAGTACTGTACCTGTACAGCAGTAGCTTGCATGGTAATGATGGCTTTGGGTCATATACTACAGACATGGCTGTACATATTGTTTTATACATACATACATACATATATATATATATATATATATATATATATATATATATATATATATATATATATATATATATACTTCTCTTATAATAATATGCATGGTAGGATGAAAGTGTCTCGGCGCTAATGTTACCCGTTTTTTGTAAACTCGACTTGAAAATAAAGTTTATTATTATGTCCACTGTGGCACAATGGTCGTCAAACTCTGCCACGTTTTATGTTTTTGTGCCCAAACCTACTTTCAATTCGGCACGAAATTTGGAAATGGTTAGAAAACGAATTATCAAGGGAAAACAAAAGGTACATCTGGGAAATTTTTGCTGCGTCTTCCATGAACTCTAAATTGTCTCTCCAACTTGGTGACCTTGTCTTCGATCACGGGGATGAAGTGGGGTGGCTTTTTGATGCAGCAAGCGAAAAATACATAACAGAGGCCTGAAAGGTGAGAAGATCGTTTGTGGAAGGGACCTCATAAATATATGAAGATACATAGTGTGTCTTTACCTGGTCTGATCTGTATTATATTGTACATAGACGGAGTCAAACCAGCAGGGCTGGTGTCCCCTGCGGCGTACTTGTTACGCCTTCGCGGCTTCGCCCCCGTCACTCTGCTGCCCCCCCCCCCCCAATATAAACTCACATCCTCATAAGTATGCAATCACGGTGAATTGACGATTTTGCAATTTGATTTGTAAATACATACAATGGAAATGCCTCTTTTTAAATGATTATAATATTGGAAGCTCCGTGTTCTACATTGTATTTATGTAATATGTATAATGTATATGTCCCTATGCTTTCTAGACTTTTGTCCTCAATGAGTGGTTTATCTCTAGTTTTGGTGCGGAGGACACAATTCAAGAATGATTAATTATAGATACTTATTTTCTTAACGTATACATATTATCTTTGTCAATAGGGGAAGACGAATTACTTGTACATATATTTTAGACACATCATGGAATTTACCCCGTTCCATAGATGCCCCCACTGTTAAGGGGAGGTTTTCCTGATAATAAATAATAGCAGAATATATATATAAAGCTGTTTACCTGTACAAGGAAGGCATACAGAGTCTTTTCAATATATACCTGCTTACGAACTGTGAAATAATTCATTGCAATTATCTGCTGTCTTTTCAGCATAACAAAATGTTGCATGGCTTCTATATGGAATTTTTGTCAAGTACATCACGGAACTGAAATGAAAACTGTAATTGAAAATAACACATAAATTTAAACAGTACCTTTTTGACAAACTGATGCCAGAACATTTCCTCATCTTGTCATACCTTGGTACATTACCGCCTGAATGCAACCTCACCTGTGATACAGAAACTGTTATGTGTATCGATTATGATCGAAGGGACGTGCCATGGAATATGAAGTGACACGTACAGAGCGGCACAGTTACACTGCAGCCAATATCTCATTCCATAAGGCCACATACACGTAAAGACGACAGACCTTCCATCTATTCCTGATTGAAAAGCACAACGGCGTTCCCATGGAAAAATGTCGTCCGCTTCAAGGGTTTAAATGAAATTGTAGTAACCTGAAATACTTCAATGCGAGATACGGATGACACCTCTGTGGGCAACTTCGACTTAAATCTCTTTTCAGGAAACGTCAACATCCGATGGCTTTAAATATATATCTTGCTTGACAATTTATTTCGAAATATATGTGTTTATTTCAGGTATTAAAACCAACTGGAAAATTTAATTATGAATGAAAATACATGTAATATCAGTACTATCTACAAAATGATCACTCCGCCACTATAAAGAGTGCAAATCGCCGTTCTTTTGAAGTATCCTGAATATGCTTCTACCTCTTTATACATTGTTTCTATGCTTACATGTCATGCATGCGCATGTCATTATTGCTGTAATGCGCATCAGCTGTGGAGTTCCGACTGAATAGAAACGCATTGGGAGGGGGGGGGCGGCAGGTGGCATAGCTAATGCCTCATATATATATATATATATATATATATATATATATATATATATATATATATATATAAATATATATATATTTGAAATTACACATATCACTATGTATGAACGTTTCAGGGATATACTCAGTCGCGTGTCTGCAAGCGGTCGTACTGCGACTTTCCATATGATCAATAACTCTAGCCGGCACACGCCGACATTGCGATTATATTTCACCTGTCCAGATTAACCTGTGTATATGCCTTTTTTGAATTATAAATTGAATGTCAAATATTTTTCAGCTAGAGCCCGCTATGTATCACCTGTCTGGATTCTCTGTTTGAAATGATCCTCTCTATTGCGACGACGGAAAGGCTTTGTCTGTCTTCATCTTTCTCCATATAAACATATACATGTATTTATGCGCTCCGTTGATGTTAAAGTTCAAACCATTAATAATGTTACGGAAAAAGACCAACAGAATTAAAGAAGGTGGCAATTGACAGGACACTGCAGCACAGAGGTGGTCGCAGATACCTAAATTGGTTCCACTGTACACGAAATGTCGAACACTCAAATATTTCAGAGTGACAGGGAGATAAGCCGTTTGCCATCTGCAACCAATTGATAAAGTCTTTTCTGAAGTCAAATGCACTTAAATGAAATTATGTCAATCATGACTGCAGCGATGTGTTGTATGGTGGAATAATAATCCTTAATATTGACACTAAAATAAATAAATAAATAAATAAATAAATAAATAAATAAATAAATAAATAAATAAATAAATAAGCAAACAGATAAATAAATAGATAAACACTGCGAGCACATCATACATGTTATGCTTACATGCGAAGAATCATTGGTGTCGTGTGATTGTTTCAGTGCTAATCACGACTCTAGTCGTGCTAATCTAAAGTGCAATAAGGGTTCAAGATTCAAATTACGCTCACCTTATTCAAACAATAATGTGCCTATATTTGCAGAAAAGAAAATTGTCCATGTCAGCAGCTTTCCTATGTAAAAAAAAGCGCGCCTTTGAAAGCTGGTAGCTTAGTTTCTACCCAACCTCAAAAATTTGAATACTTGAAGTACCTGTTAGTTCTTCACAACCAATAAGAAAAAATATTGAATAACCTGTCACTGGCGACATGGATAATAAGACTTGGGTGAGCCCTGGGACCAAAAAACGATGTAGCGGAATCTAGTATTGTTTCCGAGGCAGTGAAAAATTAGCGCAAAAGTGGAGGAAATGCTTCTGGTCTTCGATGGGCCAAGATTGGCCACATGTAAGACCAGAAATGATCCTGACCTTATAAAGGGCACAGGTAAGCCTAGGTGATCCCAATCCCATTTGATAAATGTTAAGGAGGCAAATACCAAAGGAATAACAAACAGGTATATTGTCCACTGCTACTAGGGTGACTTTCAGCTTAGACTTGAAGATGTTGACAGCAAGAGAATTTCTGACGTCGGCAGGCAGATTATTCCCTAGCCTGATGGTAGAAAAGAATTATCAAAGCGCTTGTTTAGTAGGGCTATTATGACGTGAAGAGCGATCGTTGAAAGTGGGGATAATATATAAGATGCTCAAGAAGTGATTTTAATTGGGTGTTAGATTATTGCACATTTTATAGAAAAGGATGAACTTGAAATATTTACGTCTGTTTGCCAGTGTTAAACATATGATTGGAGTAGTTCGAGCATGAAAAATGTGCCTTGAGTTCCCGGTACACAGTTTTGCTGCTTCAGACTACATGGATTCCACTTGGTCGCATACATCTTTACCACCCGGGGTGTCGAAGAGAAGACAACCATGCTTCATTATGAGTCGAATCACACAAAACCGTCGTGTGTCAATGCTTTGCGGGAGCGTCTATTTGAACCTGTGAAGAAGTGCTGCAGTATGTTCTGAGTAGCTTTATTTGTGATTTGGGTGACGTGAACACGCCATGATACACCACTGCTCGGTGTGGTGCCAAGGTGGATATGGGTGCTTGTTTCGGAATAGCTGACTGACCAATGTAGACTAGAGGATGATACGGTTTGGGAACTTTGGATATGAACACACCATTCTTCCCGATATTTTTTAATGACTAAAAGATTGGTGTTATAGCAAGTGTTTAAGACTCGATGGAGTTCTCAATAATTTCTGACATGCTGGTTTCGTCGGCAAAGAGTCCGATATCACGACATATGTTGTCTACATTGTCGTTTACATAAACCAAAGAGGCAGAGAGAGTCTCTCTACCCTCCTTGCATACACTAAGAACAGCAGAAGGCCAAATATAGGTCCCTGGGGAACTGTGGTTTCCATTGGCAACCAGCAGGAAGTTTGCCCATAAATCGATAACAACACGTTGGCGGCGGTTTGTTAAAGTAACTCTCAATCCAAATGACTAGGTGAGCAGAGATACCAGCTTGCTGCAGTTTAAACGGGAGACCAGGATGCCAAACTTGGCTGATGCCTTGTCTTGGATGCGTCTAGAAAGACAGCCAGCAGAGATCTGTGAAACTTTTCTCAATTCATAAGCCATCCCAATCTGCGAAGTCATAGAAAGCGATCAAGATAATTTGGTGATCACAGGTCACTTCAACGACAAATGAGCTGACTGGACACCCCCTCCCCCCCCCCCCCCCCCCCCGCCCGAGAATGAACTTGGATTGTCCCTTGTTAACATTTTATCTTAACATGAACACCCTCAACCCAAAAACAAACTTATTACAATAATTGACTGCTTTAATAACTTACTTTATTTTATGTTAACTGATCCACCGGGACATGTTCTGGATCGTAGTGTTTTGGCGCTGGTTCAAATTCTAAACACTGTTGTCTTCTTTTCATTTTCTGTGTTTAAAGAAAAACCTTTGGAAAGGCCTTTATGGAATTTTAGTACGGCTAATGTTCCTTGTCTGAATGGAGCTCTTTCTGAAAGGTTCTGATGATTACAATCTGTTCTATTTGCATGAATGGGAAATAAATATCCTGTTGCACCCATACCCATTTCTTTTCTTATACTTGCAGTATCGAAATAGTATCTTTATTCGCTTTTCAAAGCTACTTTGAAATGAGCACATCGTGTGTCCCCGTTCCTTTCCAACTTAGTGGCGGGGTGCTGCCGCCACAAACGCAACACACTGCATACAGTAGACAGGAAGCATGGCGAGAATACCGCACGGCAGTACTAGCTGAAAGTATCATATCTCGTTCTATAGCAGGAACAGAAATTGGCACAGAAATGAGCATTTACATCTCAGTATGGTCGTTGTGTTGCTGCCGGGTGCTGCAACATCAAAAGTTCCATGGTGACCCTGTTTCCATTTCAAAAGAACCCGCATGATTGCCCGTGCCGTCTGGAATCCCAGTGCAGACATTGTTTTGGTGGTTTTCTCAAGCTGACGAATTCATGGCTCAAAGCTGGGATTCCACATGTACGGGTACGGACACGATAAAAGTCGCGCAACTTGAAATTACATACAACGATTCCCTTTGTGCCGACACGGGAACGGTTTCTCGTGCGGATACGGGTACGATTTTTCTTACCGCACCATGTAGCGATTGAAATCGTATCTGTACCCAAAACAGACGGGGATTTCCTTGATATGACATGAAATGTTACATAATTTGGTGGTGCATCCCTGGTATTTAAGGGTTTAAGCCACGTGGATTTGTTTTAGACCAGGTGGGGGCCATCCTGTACCCTTGGCTGATCCGCCGCATAAAGACAGTTGACGCACCACGCACCGCATGATATTATATGCAATCAGACTATTTGCATAATAGTACGCAGTAGCCGTATCCACACGCCGTACCCGTATCCCGACCAGTACATTATGGAATGCTAGTTTAACACCAGTAGCTTTCAGCCTCATCGCCCCGTGCTGGCTGTGCAATTTGGGTCAGTAGTATAAGACAAACTGCCACAGTAACAAATAATCACCTGGAATCTACAGTCATCAAAATGGAAAACTTGGCAGGATTCTATGAGTTGTGGGACTTTGCGATGTTAAACTCCTGGAGATGTCCGGTTTCTTCGATCGTGGAATCGCGGACACAATCACATGATCGGTAAAACGAATAAAACCGAAACATTACAGTAAAATAAAATCTTCCGACCCTGTTTTCAAAACTTTGCATACCAGAATCCACTTTTTAAAATAAAGTATCTTCAGAAAACGGACAAAACCGGACAGCAGAACTTCAATGTATGCAGGACATTTATGATTACGATGTGTGCGCAACCGGACCGGGAATGAGCAAGGATAGTCATTAAACAGCTTAAGACCACGTGTCAAGCATACTGAAATTGAATGCCATCGTGAGCAAACTTCGTTGGTTTTTGCTTATGTTCAGCTCTTTCCGTTATTTTCATCCATACGCATTGCAAACAATGTTGAAAAAACGTGACCACGATTCACTTTGATATCGAAACCAAATGTTCCTTTGTGCAACTGTCCCATAGTGCATTGCGCCATATTCAAACTGGCGCTCACCAACACGTGCATGATTTACAAGTATCGTGTCGTATTTTCATTTGTAACTAATAATGAACACTGCTTCAAACACAGCTGAGTGGCCAGATTAAAACTGAGATAGTAAGTCTCTTTTTAAAAATACTTTAACAACCGTTTGAACAACCTTTATTATATTTTTATTAATAATAGCCAAAGCTGATTGGTTCAATTTTTCCAAATATGAAACCATACCCGGGAGTGTTCCTAGGTCCAAACAAGTAGTATTTCATCAAACGGGTAGTACGGATCCGTACTATAGTTTTGATGGTCGAGCCTCGTTTTCGATGCTTGAAAAGTTCAAGCGGCGGCAAATTCGATCAATGCTTTACGAATGATCATGGAGGGTAGGCCTACGAAAAAGCGTTTCGCTACATTTACGAATACGGAGGATGAAATTGCTTCAAAGCGAACTAAAACCACACCGAAGGCAACTTTACAGGCAAATGAAAAGGCGGCCAGATTGATGAGACAATACCAGGCAGAAAAAGGTCAGGAAAACCTAGATTATCATACAGTGAACCCCAGTGCACTGAACGACATTTTGGAATCCTTCTATCTCGGGATTCGCACAGCCAACGGAGAACTCTATAAATCTTCTAGCCTTGAAAATTTCAGGCATAGCCTGAACAGGTATATGAGAGCACCTCCATTCAATCGTTTCATTGACATTATTAAAGACAATGATTTTCTTGCTGCAAATGAGTCATACAAAGCTGCCCTGAGAGAGATAAAAGCGTCAGGCAAGGGGGAGGTTAGCCATCATCCCCAAATAGCTCCAGCAGAGTAGACGGCCAAGCGAGGTGTGGCGACGAGCGCCCGTGCAGATTCTGGCCGCTTCATATTGCACGGACTCAAGAAGGTCCGAGAGTCCTTTGCTACAATTATCAAAAAGTACACACCCATATTCAAGTATTGGTCACACCATAGTGAGATATAGTTTACATAAGGTATTTCTAGATAGTTCAGTCTCTTCAAGACAGCAAGACGTTTACTGGCTTTATCTATAATTCTCTCAATATGTGCATTCCACGTTAAATTTGAAGATAGAGTTATCCCAGGTGAGTATGGCTGGTTGTTTTTGGTATGATTTGATCATCCAGAAGCAGTGGAGGATGCTCATATTTGTCGCGTTTTGTCGAAAATATTGGAGAAAGAGATTTCAATGCATTAAATAAGACATGCCAAAGATGACCCCACTGGTCAACTTTTATCAAATCACCGTTCATGCGGTTCGCTGAGATGGTGGGATTTTTTACAATTTCAAAGATGCTAGTATCGTCGGCAAACAATCTTATATCACATGATATGTTATCTACAATATCATTTACAAATACAAGAAATAAAAGGGGTCAAAGAATAGATCCTTGGGGAACTCCGGCTTCCACAGGGAGCCATTGTGAGCAGTGGCCCTGGATGACCACTCGTTGCCGACGATTTGAGAGATAACTACGTACCCAAGGTACCAATGATGCTTCGAAACCCAATTGACGTAGTTTGAACAATAGTCCCTCGTGCCAAACGCGGTCAAGGGCCTTGGAGACATCTAGAAAAACTTTTTGAGCTTCGTTGTGGTTTTCTAAACCATTATAAATATTGTGCAATATGCTTATTAGCTGATTTATAGTCGAGTCATTTTGTTTGAATCCTAAGTTTTTGAACGTTAGGCCTTGACTAACTAAATATTCATAAAATTTATTAAACACGAGACTCTCCAATACTTTGGACACATTGCATAGCAAGGAAATTGGACGGTAGTTAGTTTTGCTTTGTCGGTAGGACTTTTTGAAAACTGGACATAAATTTGACTTTTTCCAGCAGTCGGGAAATGAATATGACTGCATTGAAAGATTGAATAGCTTAAGCAGTGGGTAGCTCATGCCAGTTGCCACATTTTTAAAAGTAAATTACCAATGTTATCGGGACCAGTTGCAGAGCTTGTTTTGAGGGATAGCAGAACTTTTTAACCTCTTCTTCAGTGAATATAAACGTTTTGAGCCTCTCATTAGTACGATATTCGAAAGTAGGTAGAGTAAAGGTATCATCAGCTTCAAGCTTGCTCTGACTGGCGAAGTACTCATTAAAAATTTCGGCTTTCTCTATATTATTTGATATAACATTTTCATTTTCAATTAAAGGCGGTATATTTTAATGGATCTTGCAACCCAGTATGGATTTGGTCAGGCTCCATCATTTTTTGGGGTTTAAATTTTTCTTATCTAGATCAACTCTCAGTTTTGAGAAATAAGACTGGATAGCAGATTTATTAGCATCTGCAGTTATGTTACGAAATTTCTTACAGATTTGATAATGGACATCGTATTTAGTTCGTTTGTTGCGCCTCCATGCACGATCCCGTTTTCTCCTCATTCTTTTAATAAACGAATCCATCCAGGGTTTGTCTTTTGGTCTCACAAAGATTTCTTTGCTTGGAATATAATCTTTGGTAATGCTGAGGAGCAGATCAGTCCAATAGGTTGCAATATCATCAATGCTGTCAAAAACACTAAAGCCAGTATCCCACGGAGCATACAGCTGTGAAGAATTTAGACCTTCGAAATTTGCATTTTTGAAGTCCCATATGGTGCGTTTAAATGGACGGTTGCGCATTACAGTTAAAGTAAGGGTACAGTATATAACAGAATGGTCGGATGAAGAGACTGGGGGTAACGTTCCGCTGTTGATGATAAGACCGGGAGAGTCAGTAATCAGTAAATCTAAGACTCTCAGTGTATTCAGTGGATCTCGTGGGTTCATTGATAAGTTGGAAAAGATAATTTTGGGAGATGATATTAAAGAGTTTTGTACCCAGCTCGCTGTCAGTATGATCCGACTCCCAGTCTTTACATCTATCGTTAAAGTCACCAAGTATAATAAGGGCAAAAGGGTTGCTTTCTAGTGCAAGAGAAATCGAAATCGAAAGAGTGTCTAAAAATGATCAGGGCACTCTGCTGTTTGGCCTGGCGGACGGTAATAGGTGCCGATAAGGATACTGCCTCTTCGCGTTTGAACTTTTATCCATAAACTTTTAACATTGTCATGTTCACACTCCTTGCAATGAGTAAAAGGAAGTGAGTCCCGCACATACAGCATGACACCTCCACCTGCACCCGATGCCCTGTCTTTCTGAAGAGGGGGCTGGTAGGGTGCACGGTTGGCCGAGCCGTAAGACGCTCGCCTTTCACCTCTGCGACCCGGGTTCGATTCTCGTCCTGGGCAGCATGTGGAAAAAGTTCCTACCACTTTCACCGTGCACGGTGGTTTTCTCCGAGTTCTTCGGTTTCCTCCACTAGGCAAGGTAGGAAGTATACGCCAACATCTGTGCCATGGAGAGTGACTCGATAAGTCAATGCTTGACTTCTTTCACAATCCATGTAAAACAAATGTGTCTATACTTTTTGTAGCCGTCTGGTGAGATAAGATCGTTAGGAAAACTACTATCAAGCCATGTTTCGGATATCCCCAAGATATCAATATCCTCATTTTGCAATTTAATAATTGAAGATCGTCTAACTTTCCATCACTTTTAATACTTTTAATGTTGGCATGGCCTAATTTAAGTTGTTTTGTATCAGATGGTCCAGGATTTGGATGGCTCTCGGATGCAGTCAGGAGGTGCTTAGTTACAGATATGCAAATGTGACGTAAGCATTGGAAAACATTTAACATGAACAATAAAGAAATTAAAAAGATAAAGCACAGGGGCACCTTCAAATCATCACTTAAAGACAAACAAACTTCTATCTTAAGTATGTCTCTTCGCAAGTTGAAAATACCAATAGCTGCCCGGTGCTGAGCAATTACAACCCATCGATTATCTCTGAGGAACAAATTACTGCACAAACAACTTGGGTTGGTTTAAACGTATTTTATTAATATTAATCCTTCTTGCAGAGAAATGACAGAAACAGGACGAACGGCACAATACAACTCCTGAGTATCATCGCTAATCGAGTCAGTAAATGGAAGGAATCGATGAGCGGTGTAGCGGAGGATACATAGAAGAGATAGACACCACTAAAACGAGCACAGACAGAGGGGCAAATAGATTACCACCGCCGGGATTGCATTAAATATCAATAGATTTGCAAGTAAAAAACTAGGTTACTGCTCCACTTTGAAAACGTTTGCTTTTTTCAATAAATTCTTGTACTGCTAGAAAAATGCTGATATTGTCTTCAAGATTACAAACATCGCTGTCAAACAAAATTGTATTCATACAGAATGGTGCCAGAGCACTAACTGATGTATGAAGGATATCTCGAGCAGTAAGTAGCATAACGGGGACACGTGAGAAAGTAATGCCAGATGCTTTCTGAAGCTGCTCCGCATGAGCAAATAGCAGATTCTTTTATACCTATTTTAAACAGATGTTCGTTTAATTGGCTGCGGCCCATACGTAAGCTGAAGTGTATAATAGATAAATGTCTCTTACCAACATTAAGTCATTCTGGATATCTGACGGGATATGATCTGGGAGTGGAAATTTTACTTTTAAACTGAGCTAGAGTCGATAAGCTTCTAGTTTCCAACGGAAGTAGATTCCATAATTTGATAGCGGAAGGAAAAAATGATTTTTCAAAGTAAACTGTTCTGGAATCAAAGGAAGGTAACTCAGAGCGCAATCTTAAATTAGAACTTGACCTGGAAGGGCGAGGATTGTCCACCGCAGTTGGGACATTTGGGAAGCAGTATAAAGATAGCTGGGGGTTAATTTATGAACAATTTTGCACATCATGATCCGCTTGGACCTATCCCTTCGATCAGATAATTTTTCCCATCCCGTTTCTTCATACAGCTTCTCACTAGGCGTAGTTTTCATTGCTCCCGTCACAAGACGGGCTGCAGCCAATTGTAAATCTTCCAAGAGTTTTTTATCGGCTTGTGCACAACCATCCCAGACTTCACTGCCATATTCCATGATAGGTCTGATAAAGGACATATAAATCACTTCTAGTGTTTCACGATCTAAACGATACTGCAAGCTTTTCATGATATTTAACTGTTTAGATGCTTTAGTCACAATTTCCTTAATGTGAGAATTCCATTTTAGATTTGATTTTAAAGTAAGCCCCAAGTGTTTGTGTTTGGGTACATTCTCAAGTTGGTGACCCTTGAAGATGAGAGGAGGGTGATCGCGTGCGTGCTTAAAGGAAACAATCATTGCATCGGTTTTCTGTGCGTTAAAGGAGACAAACCAGTCTTTGGACCATTCGTCCAAAGAAGAAAGATCATTATTCATGATCGCTGCAACATGGGCTGGATCGTCAATGGTAAGAAAGAGCGAAGTGTCATCAGCAAAAAGTTTGATATTTGAATTCACAACGTTCACAATATCATTAATATAGATTAAGAATAATAAGGGGCCTAAAACGGAACCTTGGGGCACACCGGCAGTAATGGTACCCCAACTAGAGGATTGTCCGTTAAGGACGACTCTTTGTTTACGATTGTGAAGATAGTCTTGGAACCAGCTCAAAAGATTATCAGTTACACCATTTTTCTCCAATTTATATGAAAGACCTTCATGCCAAACTTTGTCGAAAGCTTTGCTTATATCAAGGAATACAATTCGCACTTCTTTTTCTTCGTCAATGGCTACACATAATTCGTGGTAAAGTGAAAGTAATTGGTTGACTGTCGAGTCACCAGGCATAAAACCAGATTGATTGACCGAAATGATCATGTTATCGCGAAAAAAGTTGAAAACATGTTTAAAAACTACCCTTTTAAATATTTTACCTGTGCAACTTAATAAGGACACAGGACGATAATTATTACATAAGTTATCATCTCCTTTTTTGTGGAGTGGTGTGACATGTGCTTTTTTCCAAATGGATGGGAACTGCTTTAGATTTAGGGACATGTTAAACAATTTCGTAAGTGGTTTGTAAATTATCGGGGCGGCTTCTTTCAGGAGTCTGGGACTTATTCCATCAGGACCAGTAGCTTTTGTTGTATCAAGGCATTTAAGTATCAAGTACTTCATTTTCACAAATTTCCAAATTTCCGATAGTATTAGTGGGGTGATCCGGAGAAGTAAGATTACGGGCTGCTGATGTATCAATGTTGTTTTGTCTTAAGAAAAAGGTATTAAATTCTTCAGCTTTGGAAGCATTATCGGTTATATGTTTACCATCGCAAAGCAAGGATGGTATAGTTTGGCGATGATGTTTACTTAAAAGTATTTAACAACTTGGGTTATTTTACTGTTTGACACGTATTTGATTTTTGCTTTCTGTAGTAAGAATAATTGAGTACTTTCCGGGAACATGAACATGAACATGAATACAAAAAGATGAAATACAAAATTGTTCAAAAAAGTAGAGACTTATAAAAGGCGGAGTTCATTTGATACAATAATTAGATTTAACTGGAAATTATGATATTCATTTTTACAACAATACCAGATTCCATAAAGAATAACAAGAATTCATGTACCGATAACACACAAATTAGTATTGCACCAGGAAAAAAGAACAATGAGAATTTCAAATGATACGTACCAGGTAAGATTCAATTATATGTGATAGTGTGTATCGTGAGGCACATATATTCTACCTAACCATGCTCCGATCTCAGCGTAGTAGAGAATTTATTTCAGTAATAAATTGTACCTAACTTACTGGTCAGCATGTATATGGTACTGTGCCTCACAAATTCTCTGGGGCTAGTAATAACAGTGAATATTTAAATTGTAGTACTGCACTAGGTAGAATGCAAAAGTGAATAACGCCAGACACACTTGTATCGTACCATCAAATGCAATCAGTTTGTCCCGAGCTGGAAAAAAATATATATTTAACAAAGGGGAAGCTCAGGGGTCAGAAACAAGAATGTGGAATAAATCGCATACAAACATGTGTGTAGCAATGCATGCGCAAAACAACACCGCGCTAAATACAAACTTACAGATTAAGTCAAACATACTAAATTAAAATTACAGTATCGTTGTTAGACTAGCTCAAGTCTCACAGGACTGTCTTCCGTATTTTATTTGAACTAAATTCATTACAAAATAGAACTTTAAGTAAAACCCATCACACACATTGTAGCCTTATACTGTTCTAATACAGGTAGGCCCCTAAACCTAGCTAATTGGCTTGGATCGTGTCTATAACCAGATAACAGATTAGCGCCGAGAGGTCTGCATTGTGTTTTTTTATCACACACACAAGCGAGCGATCATAACGCACCCCTCTTCCGAAGCTGTTAATTGAGTAACTGGGAAATGAAAGATTAATTGCGGTGCACCGCAGACGTCGTTTAGTCTTGCGTACGTTGAAATTTTACTGGCTTGTTTTTCCCGCTTTCATATAATTTGATTGAATGATGATTAAACTGTCGCAGGGTGACTTTATGTTGATAAGATGCATTAGTCTTTCTCGAGACCCTTTCTCAGGTGATTCGTTATGAAACAGAATCAGCGATCGCTAATGAATATTATAAAATAAATGAGGGGGTGGTCATAGTGACAAGCCAGGCCGCGAAGCGGTCCTGGAGAGGAGTGGAAGAAAGGGTCTTTTAAATTCCGCAGAGTTCCGGTCGCATTCACTGCGGTGCCCGTCAAAAAACACACCGCCCGGGCAACAGCCATCAGAAACACACAGGTACACTTTGATAACAAATGTTGCAGCAGGTCTATGACCGGGTAACAGGGTCGGAGGACCATGAACTGCGCTGGCAGCTGTGGTACAGAAACCTGAGCGACATCGAACAGAGGAACAAAGTCGAAATTCATGACTTATTTTCTTGTTCCATATTAACAACAAAGGTACAATGAGATGGAAGTTTATGCACGCGATTATTGGGAGCTGGCCGTGGACTAGCTGTCACAAACAGTGGCACATGACTGAAAAAGATGAAAGGCCAGCCACTTAACGGTCTTGGCCGCTGCGTGTCATAGGCTAGAATGTGGTAGCTATCCAAACAAGTGTTATCTGGTTAAGGGATTAAATGATAATAATAATAATAATAATAATAATAATAATAATAATAATAATAATAATAATAATAATAATAATAATAATAATAATAATAATATTTGAACCCCCGTGTTCGGGGAAGCACACAAATACACCGACATGAATAGAACGAGTAGGAATAAAAGGCGTACAGAACGGAAATGGTAAAATAGACCAAACTAGGATAAGATAAAATAAAGCTAAAGGGGGGTAAAATAAGCGAGAGACAAGCATTACAAGCATGAATAAATGAGGCAAACATAACATGAAATGATAAAATAGACCAAACTAGGATTGATAAAATAAAGCTAAAGGGAATTCGATTGACAAATGCATGCAGGTGGCGGCACGCAGCGACAGATGTGTCTCCCCCGGTGGGCTGGGCTCGCCGGTGGGTTCGGAGGTATTGAGCCCCCAAGCGACCCACGCACCGCATGAGAGACTCGGACAAGTTAGACAATATGGGTCTAAAAGGCACGTGTAAGTATATTTACCAAGGTATATTCTCTGCGCTATAGCTTTTGAAAGTTTTCGTGGTGAACTAGGCATCCGAGGGAGTCGACAACGCCGTAATTACACGAATTGAAGCTGAACTTGTAATCAGATGAACCATTAAGCCAGATTTTCACTGAAGAGAGACCTGTTACAACAACTCGGTCTACCAGCGTGCCTTTAGTGCATTTGCCTGTGCGTATCTGGGATGCTGGGATTCTACTATGCAGGTCTCTGGCGTAACAGTTAACAGTAAGTAGTCTTTTACAATGACTTATCGTGTTGTTACACAGGAGCTTATTAAAAGGAGGGATGTGTAAAGCCTGAAGGAAATAGGAGTGATGTGATCGCTTAGGAAAACCTGTTTACAATATTCTTAATAATAGAACCTGGGCATGGATGGATTTACAGTGATCAGTATTAGAATTTTTAAGATAGATACATTCCATGCCATACATAGGTGTTAGGGCTCCTATGGAGTTCCACAAATAAGATAGGACATACCTATGGATGTGAAACTATATATACTTCGTCTGCAGGCATTAAAACTGTGTTCTACATGCTTCGAGACACCTCCAGAGGGATCTATAGATATTCCGAGTACCTCGACTTCATCGGCAGTTGCGATAGCATGATGTCCCAGATGCCAAGTAGGGGTATCATTGAACATAGATTTACCAAGGATGATACATTTTGATTTTTTAATCCCAAACTTCAACCGCCAATGATCGGCATAATGAACAAATGTGTCTTATTAAGTCCTGAAGACCGGTAATGGTCGAACTCATAAGGGTTACATCATCAGCATATGCACAAGAGTTGATTTTGAGTCAAACAACCGGATGCCATGGGGTACATTTTGAAGGTCATCAAGTAAGTCGTCAATGAAGATGTTGAATAACAAAGGGGATAAAATGCTGCTTTGTTTCATTTACCTGGTGATGTTGAACACGTGGCTAAGGCCACCTCTCCATCCCACTGTGGCGTTGGAGGATTTGTACCATTCATGTAAGAATAACTAGTCGTTGGGTGGAATAATTCCCCATAGCTTAAAAAAAGACCGCCATGCCAAATACAATAAAAGCATTTCTCCGCGTCTAACGTACAGATACATCGGAGAACCCCTGGCGTTAAACTCAGCTGCAGTATCATTTATCATAGAGATTACAAAGGATGTGCTCCGTCCTTTACAGAATCCATACTGATCGTTGTTAGCTTCATAATCAGACTTAATTAAGAGCTCTATCATTTTTGCGTGGGAAGTAATTAAAGTAATAGGCCTGAAACTTTCTGGCTTATTGGGGTCTAAGGATGGTTTCTTGAGAATAGGAATAATAATGATGCCTGTTTTAAATAACCCTGGTACAATACAAGTAGAGAGAATGACAGAGTATAGATTAGCTAGAATGTTACATAAAGCAGATGAGAGACCGTGCCAGAGGTGCTCTGCTGATATTCCATCAATGCCGGGAGAGCTATGAAAGTTCAGATCAGGATTCATGGTTTCACTGCATGGTCAAGTCGCCCTTAACAAGGGCTGCCTTAGAGTTAACAAATTCACAGATGTAAGAATAATGGCTGTCTATTTCTTTAGAAACTGACATGACTTTTTTTTATAAAAACCAGCAAGTTCATGTGGGGCCAGAGTGGAATCAACATTAGAATGTCTCTGTTTTGTATGTTCATTCCAAAAAGCTATTATTTTATTTTTCTTGAAGAAGGTATTTCTTTTGGCAACATTACCATTACATAGAGAACGAATGTTCTGCCTAGATACCTTACGGAAAGCCTTCTTAATACCCTTCCAGATCTGGTAAACTACGCCATGTATGGGGCGATCAAGGTCGACCCTGATAGACCACCAAAATCTCTTGTCCCTAAGTTTACTTAATTGTGGACACCAGAAGGCTTTTGGTTAGTATGTGTTCTTGGGAAGACAGCCAGATTCTTTCGTGGCGTCTTGTAAGATAGTAGTATAGTATAATCTTTTATTAAAGTCTCACCTGCAGTTTTACAGTGGAAAATAGCTAAAATATAGAACACAGTTAAAAATAAAAACAGCAGCCACTCTATATGGTTTAGAGTTATGAGAGACTATATGTCCATGGTTAATTGAGGATACGTGTATTTACATTATATTTAATAGAAAAGTTTGACGTTTGTCCAAACAGATACTAAGGGTTTTGGCCAGAGTCCTTATTCCTTCACTGTGCTGGTTACCAAACACTAACTTCAACTGCTCATTTCTATTAAGACGCGTGAAATTCGGCTCTACAGTTCTCAAATAATCCATTAAACTTTTCCTTTCATCATTGTTCATGTCACAATCGAAAATAAGATGGTACTCATCCTCTACACTTGCGTCACAGAAAGGGCATAGACGTTGGTGAACTGGGATTCGGTTAGCACCATAACGTCCCGTTTCCACTCTGATTGGGGCCACACCACATCTAAAAACTGCTAATGCCTGTCTATGCTTTCGTGGCAAAGTCATTTTTACGTATTGCTCTGTTTCCAATATACTTTTAAATATCCTATACAGCCGAAGTTTATTCCCACCTTCACCACGTACTGCACGTTCACGTTTGAGAGCTTGTTTCCACTGGTATGTACACTTGGCTTGGATTGACCTCTCTACTTTGCAGTAGTATTAATCAGATCGATCCGAGCGTCTATCAGAGACTTCATGTCGTGTTCCCAACCAGGCAGCTGACCATGCGGGATATCATCAAGCAGGGAAATATCCTGTAGTTTGTCAACAATATTATTGCAATATTTCTCATTTCTGGCAAATTTGAGCAGTCAGGTTTATAGCAGTTATTGTTAACCTTGTGATTAGTTGAAGGGATGTCACTAGAGTTGCCCCGTAAAATAAACGAAGTTTGAACCGGCAAATGATCACTGACATTATCGGGGTGTTCTGGGACAATACTACAAGATTTAATGTCGCACATATCACTTGATGAACAGAATATATGATCTATCCATGAGTAATGTCTGCTTGCATGGAAAAAGGATGTGTACTCAACTGACTGTTTGTCAATCAAGTTTAGAACCCCCGGCAGCACAGCCATCGGTATAGCTCTTCCTTTAGCAGAACTGTCTTCTCCTATTGCAGAAGGAAATTTTGCACGTGGGACGCTGTTTTCATCTAACATTACGAAAACATCAGCCATACTGCTATCACAATCGTGTTGTACTATATGCGCTGCTCAGGCCTTGTCCTGGCGATCCCCCAAGATGCACTGCGATAAAGACACTGTGACGTAATATTTTTTTAGGTAATTGGACATGTACACATTACAGTGGCCGGCTAAACTCAACCTGTTACAGACTGTTCAACCCTAAACCCTGGTATGGAACACGTTCGGTCCTTGTTTACCCATGTGTTCCACCCATTTTTTTTCCTGCAATTGAATCAAAATGGTTAAACACACTAACGTTTTGTTACAATGTTACTTTGTCACAACATCGCATACCGGCGTAACAGTGACATTTCATTTATAATTATGTAATACATTGTAACAGTCGTAGAATTTGTAAATACTGTGTTTAAAAAAAAATCACTGTTCCTGGCTTTATGAGTAATGCCACGGATAATTTTCCTTGCCAGATATTACCTGCTTTCACCAGGCCTATAGTTTTATTTTGCCAAACCTATCCGAAACATCGTCATATTTGACAAATCAAAGTCACTTTCCACTGTGTGTTCGCTACATAGGTTGGATCGGTTCCCATACAGCATCTTCCCACTTGTCCCTGTAAATCTTGACTGCATGGGCCCATGCTCTCCGTAATTTCATGTCTTTGACGGAATAGAAACAAGCTGTATAACATGTATTGCTACTATTTACAGCAACACACTGAACCATGGTGGGGGGGGGGGGAGGAACGAAAATGAATATTTGTACATGCATTCTTAATCCGGTTGATGAAGGGTGAATAAAATATGTTTGAACTAAGTGACGTTTGACAGCCATGGCTCGCTAGCATGGTTGTAGTCTTCGCTCTCAGCCAGCGGTCTTGCGTTTGTGACGTCACTAGCCTTTTGCGCCTTGTGGGTGTTGGGAATGAACGGAAAGCAACGATTGAAGGCACAGTGGAATAAATAAAAATTGAGAAATGAAATATGAAGATATAAGCAACATGATTATTGAAATAAGAATTCCTGAGGTTTCCATAAATGTAAAAAGTGATTTTAGAGCTGACCCTACTCTTTAACATTTGCCCCTTTCCTGTGTTGGAGATGTCCCCATGGCCAGAATTTTTTTTTTTTGGGGGGGGGGGGAACCCCAAGAAAAGAGACATAACTACGTCTGGAATATAAACGAGGACTGCTGAAAATCATATGTGCTTGTAATGCACACACAACAGGCCCACAAAAGTATCTGCCTTCATATTCATAGAATGACATGCAGTAAACATAATTGGAAGGTAATCAGAGCAATAAGTTGTGATTTGTATAGGTGCCTCTTGCCGGCTAACCCATTCACATGGCATGTGTAGTCCAAGTAGTTTGCCTCAATGTTGAAACTACTTATTTGTTAGCCATACACTGGTCTGATTTCAGCATTTTACCCATCATAGAGATTTTTCTATACATCATATAGGTAAATATACTGGTAGTTAGACAGGGCCCTTTAAGAAAGACCACTGGAATTTTCAGTCACAATGAGTGATCATTGCACACTGCATTCATACATCTGTCAGATTTCTTGTCTACTTATTTTCACAAAACTTGACTAAATAATAAACAAATAAATACATTAATAATAATAATGATAATAATAATAATAATAATAATAATAATAATAATAATAATAATAATAATAATAATAATGATAATCACTAGAACAGGCTGATTTTCCAACAGAAAATCAAATGTCTCCCTGTGCACCCTTACTATTGTCCACCTTATTTTTTTGAATAGGCATACTGATTCCAATGATCTACAGATATGGTGAAGGTACACTCTTTATTGACATTTCAAAACATTGATTTTTGACGAAATGCCCACGTGACCTTGAAAAATAGGTCAAGGTCATACATCTGCAGTTAGAAGCAAGGTCTTACAAAAGTCTTACATAGAAACATAATCACACAAAATGTCAACCTCTTTAAGACAAATCTTTCTTAAGTGCATATGCAATGATTTTTAAAAGTAGCCATGTGACCTTGAGAATAGGTCAAGGTCACCCATCTACAATCCCAACCTAGTTCATATTATGGTACATAATCATGCAAAATTTCAACCTCCTAAGTCTAATCCTTGCAGAGTTATTGCGGCCGCGTCAATTTTACATGACATGCCCATGTCACCTTGAATAATATGTCAGGGTCATTCATCTGCAATCCCAAGCAATATCATACATAGGAACATTTTCAAATAAAATTTCAACTTCCCAAGTCAAATCATCCTTGAGTTATCCAGCCCACATTGATCTTAGACGAAATGCCCACGTGACCTTGAAAAATGGGTCCCGGTCATACATCTGGCATCACAAGCAAAGTCTTTTAAAAATCTTACATAGAAACATAATCACGTCAACCTCTTTAAGTCAAATCTTTCTCCAGTGCATCTGCAATGATTTTTAAAAGTGGCCATGTGACTTTGAAAATAGGTCAAGGTCACCCATCTACAATTCCTACCCAGTTCATATTGTGGTACATAATCATGCAAAATTTCAACCTCTTAAGTCAAATCCTTGCAGAGTCATTGCGTCCACGTCAATTTTACATGACATGCTCATGTGACCTTGAAAATAGGTCAACGTCACCCATCTGCCATCCCAACCAAATTCATATTATGGTATATAATCCTCCAAAATTTCAACCTCGTAAGTCAAATCCTTGCAGAGTTATTGCGTCAATTTTACATGACATGCCCATTTGACCTTGAAAAATACGCCAAGGTCATACATCTGCAGTCACAAGCAAAGTCTTACAAAAATCTTACATAGAAACATTATCGCACAAAATATCAACCTCTTTAAGTCAAATCTTTCTCGAATGCATCTGCAATGATTTTTAAAAGTGGCCATGTGACCTGCAAAATAAGTCAAGGTCACCCACATGCAATCCCAACCTAGTTCATATAATGGTACATAATCGTGCAAAATTTCAACCTCTAAAGTTAAATCCTTGCGGAGCTATTGCGTCTGCGTCAATTTTACATGATATGCCCATGTGACCTTAAAAATAGGTCAAGGTGACCGATCTGCGATTCCAAGCAAGGTTTTATATAGGAACATCTTCACAAAAAATTTCAACTTCCCAAGTCAAATCTTTCTTGAGTTATGGCGCCCGCAACGCACACAACAATGTGTTGAAGAAGGAGAAGGAGAAGGAGAAGGAGAAGAAAGAAGAAGAAGAAGAACAACAACAACAAAGAAGAAGAGGAAAGAAGAAGAAGAACAACAACAACAACAACTACAAACAAGAAGAGGAATAAGGAGAAGAAGAAGATGAAGAAGAAGAAGAAGAAGAAGAACAACAACAACAACAACAACAACAACAACAAGCGGAAGAAATGGACGCAAATACAATATGTCCCCCGTTGCACGCGGAGACATAATAATAATAATAATAATAATAATAATAATAATAATAATAATAATAATAATAATAATAATAATAATAATAATAATACTAATAATAATAATAATAATCACAACTCTTACATAACAAGGACTTGACTGTTCCTGTTCTTGTCTGTGTAAGTGCAGTACACAGGATAGTTAACAGAAGGACTTCTTACTTGCATCAAATCAGGCAAATAATAGCTGTAAACTACAATTGAAATAATTTAAGAGTATGAATAATCAATGAATCACAGAGGTTCAGTATTGACACGCACAATGATGAGTTGCAAGATCTTCGGCAGTTTTCAAAGATTTATCATATCAAATTATATATGGTAGAACTATTCGTTGACCTTGAAATTTCCTCATGGTTTATGCATTTCATCATACAGACATGATAAAAATTATGAAGTTCATATTTAGTGACAGGTGTTGATACATGTGTGTATTACTCCATCATGAGTTAGTGAAATCCAAACTATATACCAATATATACTACTTAATATTTGGGCATAATTTACCCACTCCAATGTCAGTATATTCAATCATCTTTACACCATGTCATCCTTTTTATCCAACTTGGGATACAGAGGTTCAAATTCCTTTAAATCTCTCTCTCTGTGTTGAATCTCAACCAACTTAGCAATATCCCCATGATTTACATACTGTAGTTCTAGAAATTTTCGCGCGTGTTTAATTTCGCGCAAACTCATTTTTTCTAAAATTACATAATTTTCGCGCATTTTAGTTTCGCGCAATCCAATGCCAAACAATGTAGTGAAATACAATGCAACTTATTTTTGGCGCATTTTAATTTCGCGCTTTAGGTGGCAGCGCGAAAAGCGCAAAATTAAATCGAGCGCGAAAATTTCTAGAACTACAGTAAATGAAATGGCACTAATAATATTTTGTTTGCCTTATATGCTGATAGCAATCAAATTTTGATGCATTCAGGTGGTATTAGAGATTTATCATTGAAGGGAGATGTTACAGGTAATCCATTCCGATGCAATCTAAATGCAGGAATACCATTTTCCATACATATTCCTTTTTTTCATTTATTTTCAGATGTTTTGAAGGAATATAATTCTGTACATAAAGGAAGCTCCGAAACCGTTGTATTTACACATTGGTTACCATCAGTGAGCACAACAAAAGGGAAGACTGACCCCTAGATCTGACCTCGTTGTACACCCACGTGAACACAAGTACACATGTGATTATTGTAGTGACATACCCTGAAGGAATACGAAAGGTAGGCAGATGTGTATTGACAAAGTTTTTTCGGGTTTTGTTATTTGCAGTTATTTTCCTGAATTGTCAGGGTTCCAGATTAAACTTGATGGATCAATTATTTTTAATGCCTCTCCTGATTTGACAGACATTTAAGGATACAATGCTAGAGCAAATTACCTAAATTTTATCAGCACTTTTATTCCAAATACAAACATTATTACTGTAAGCGATAATGACACTATGGATAAAATAGTTGCCAGATCAAGGAAGTTACTGTCAGTGTCAGGTAACAGCACGCCAATTAAAATTGTATCAGGAAGAGATTGGAAAATAGTTTGATTTTGTTTAGCTAGCTGTGCCATTCTACGCAGCCCTAAATTAAATTTATTGTCTTGAGCTATGTTGAGACATTTGAAAGTTGGAGATTTTAGGTTTCCAGGGAGCAGCAGATAAGGTATTCCCAGATATAGTACTGAGAACCTTAGGTGAGAAAAAGAGTTGCAGCAGGTGACATTTATTGGATTTACCTTGGTAATATTGTTCAAGGTTTGGTGCTGACAACTAGTGATATTACGTACAATAAAAAAATTGACCAGCATGAACCGCACAATGACAACTTACATGAACAACATAAAACTTATAACCCTCTGTTTCCTGCTGTTCAATTTTTCTGCATTTGACAGTCAATTTTCGGAATATTTGGCAACAGTACCACACCAGGTTCAATTTACAAAGGCCTACATTGCAACGTAAGCGCAAATCTCAAATTACACAATCTGGTTGTGAATCGCTTTTGTTAGTTAAAAATCAGTACACTGGTACATATAGGGGTGTCAAGTTTTTCTTTTGCCAAAAGCATAGGACAATGCTTGTAGTTTGCACCTATAAACATAGAAAAATCAGTGTAAGATATGCCAAGAAGGTCCTTTTCTTTTGTTGAACTTCATAATATTTAGGATAATTAAAAAAACCATATGTATGAGTAACAATTGATGGAGTCAGTGTATTTTCATGTTGTTCTAATGCGATTATGTGGCTTTGTAAAATCTGCACATCTTTCACTGTAGCAGTTACAAAAAGTCCCCTTGCAATGTTCCCAATGAAAGGTATTTATGAAAGTCTACGGCGAGAATGCCGTTGCAGGTTGCGCTCGGGAAGTAAAAGATGAATATGTCTTAAAGTGTTCCTTGTTGCTTCCATTGATTCTCTGTGAAGTGAATATCATTGAGACCTTATGTGTAAGTGCAATGAACACCCAGCAGAATTACCACATCAATTATTCATATTAAGTTGAAGAATTGGAAGTACTGGCAATTTAAACTCTATAGTGTGACACCACCTCTGCTGTGCACCGTCTACCTTTACGATGTGATGTAATGCAACTCCATAATTAATCCTGCTGATCAATAAATGGTGTTTACCCTCAGCAAAGGTCGAGCTCAGGACAAAGGGCACAATGATAATCCCTAAAGCCATGTTTCTTTTGAAATGACCCTTGTGTAAGAAAACACAATAACAATGACATACAAATAGAATGAGGCCTACTGTGGCTATAGTAAGAAAAAAAGTAATAAAATCAACAAAATTTGACTGAAATTGATTGTAAACGATGCTAATCAGACATGATTCTGGCTCCTTAATAATTTTGTTTAAATACAGCCATGTAATTTGGTTCCCAAAGAAATAATAATGCATGGAAAGGACAAGAAGTATATAGAAGAACCAAATACATGGTTGAGAGAGTGTCTTCTTGGACCTTCAAGTTGACAAAATAAGCTAAAGAAAAAGAAAAAAAAAAAGAAAGGAAAAAAAATCAGAAAAAGAAAAAGCAAAAAAAAAAAAAAAAAAAAAAAAAAAGAGGCCGATGGGCCAAATGCTGTGCTGGCACTATGGCTATATTGCACCTGTTCTTTTCCAAGTTGCCAGTCCTCAAGTGGCTTCTGAACATGTAAAGCTTATGTGATTTTAATGTCTTGTTTGTCCACCAAATGGCACTTCGCTCCACATGTAATCATAGTTTATTTGTGTAATTCCTGTTATGGATATTTTTGCATGTGCCAAGACAACAATGTCAAATACAGAATCTGCATTGGTAATTAAATCAATAACATACCAAGTTTTCTGTGATCAAAAGTGTGATGTAAAAGTCTATTATGTGTTAAAATTATTTCAGCGCAGTAATACAGAAATGCATTATTACAAACTTGTATTTTTTTCCATGTTTGTCCTTATTTGTTTCGTCATCTACCTTTTTTTCGTTGGTTGCTATGGTTTGTTATTCATCAGACCGCGCGTATTCGTCTGTTACACAGGACTGCAAGGGTTTTTTTTTGTTACACTGTCCTTTGTCATTTGTTTCCAATTGGCATTAAATTTTTGAGCGTAATGTGGTATAAAAGGCGAGTAGCGCCCGGCAAGCGTCCCTTTTGCCGCGGATAATAGATATCGACAGAGAGCAACTGAGAGCAAGCGTCTACCTGTTCGCGGGATTTGAAGGGGCATGGTCCCTATTCTACTAGCCATGTACTAACAGCTTAACACAGCGCTGCATATGCAAAGGAAGTTGCGGGGAGATTTAGAGTCCAAGTTTCCAATTTGTCTTGCTGTTATTTTTCATTTTATTGCTTATTAGAGCATGAGCCTCAACTTTATAAATATTCTGTTGCAGTAATAGATAAAGTTTTCAAAGGATATGTGAATTTTTACAGGTGCGTTATTGATTTGCGTTCATATGCATTATAAAAGTTCATTAAGGTTTATTCGCCTGGCTTCCTGTACAGAGGGTACAAGTGATTCAGTATCATGAAGTTATGGAGTTGTTAATGCAAGTTATCATAAAATGATTTGTATGTGGTTACATTTATCCATGAAGGGCTCATATAGATGAAAAACAGTGTTATTTACACCTGTGTAAACGAGATAATTCAACGCTAAGTGATACATGATTTATTAAGAATGTTTGTTTAAGCTTAAAGCGGAAATTATAAATGTCACATTGTTGAGAATGATCGTTTCATATTAACTTATACAGTATATGTTAATTGCAGTGTATAACGTTCAACGTACAACGTAACGTTCATTTAAAGGTAGCAGCCAAGACCAAGTCGTCATGTTTTTTTATTGGTGTGGGAATACGACAAACAATGAGCGAGTCCTTAACTTAGTGTCCTCAGTGACTTTGGGACAGAAGTCAAGGTCACCCACATTATGTACTACCAGAGGCGCATAGGCCTGGTGCTGTCCATTAATGTCCAAGCTGCACCCTGCCATTATAAAATCACCTCTTTCAACTTTACAGGCATGGTCACATCACAAAAATAAGTCAAGGACACTGATAATTTATATGATTCTAGCATTGAACATTGTCTATATATCCTATACATTTGGCAACTCTAACCCGATAATTTTTCTAGATATGGAATTCTATATCTTAAAATATATTTTGGTTCATAGTTTCATTTAAATTATAGGTGACCCCAATAGCATCATTACCAACTTAGACTTTGACATCCTCCACAATCCCACCAAATTTTGTGAAGATCTGCCAAAAATGAAAGATGCTAGAGCGTTCACAAGATTTTAATGTTTTGACCCCTATATTGCATAAAATTGTAGGTGGCGCCACTAATATCGAAAAAACCTAGGTTTTTAGCTCAGCTGACTGGCAAGTCAGCTGAGCTAATCTTATGGTCCTCCCTCCGTCGTCCATCGTCCATCAACAATTCACATTTTCGACTTCTCCGAAACCGTCGGCAATTTCCACTTAAAACTTGGTGGGGATGTGCCTTGGGTAAATGTCTCCCACGTTCGTTCAAATGGTCACGTTCCAGTGATTTCTGGATTTTTAATGATTTTTTTGTTCTTTTTTGGGCAATTCTTAAAAAATCTTCTTCTCTGCAACCGCTCACCCAATTCACACAGGAACACTCCCTGTGACTCTTAGTCCTAATTTGTTCACCAGGTGGCGCCTTTTTTCTAGGTTTTTATGAGTTTTTGTGTGTTATAGATATTTTCGACTTCTTCTCCAGAACCGTCGCTCACATTAAGCTGAAACATGGTGGATACGTTCCTTGAAGAAGGGTCAAACAAATTTGTTCACTATGTGGGAATGCTGTGGATTTCTGATTTTTAACGATTTTTTTCGATTCGGGTACTTATCGGTCAATGCAGCTTTGCTATTGATTACCATAGAAGTCAGTGAGCATTCTAATGCTAATTCACATTTTCGACTTCTTCTCCAAGATTTGGTGTGGAAAAGGGTCCTTCATTTTTAAATAAAACCCGTGCTGAAGTAACTCAAAATCGCAAAGAAATAAGACTCTTAATTAATGTCACCAATCAACTTAATGGTTTTATGGAAGAAGTACAAGATAAATTATAAACACTTGAACCAATAGTAGTTTTTGTACAATGGCAGAGTAAAGTCCACCATTTATTTCATGTGGCATCCTCCTCTGTAAGATTAGCTTATTGGGAACCTATGCAGCTACAATCAGCAATGAATGTTATTATTAGTGGTCGTATACCTACCATTTAGTCCCCCAAATAAACTGATAAAAGTATTGAAAAAATACAATTAATATTACCAAGCAATTTGCAATCACCTATAACTATTAAACAGGGCATTAGCTGGTACTTTCAAAAACTGCGCACTGCCGTTATTCCCATAGGAACGGAAATTAACATAATCCCTGCCATACCTTTAGCCCACAAATCAGCCCTCTTCAAAATTCACCATGTAGTAACTATTCCCATACCTCACACTGTAGCTGATTTTAGGGTTCAGCATGAACTAGAAAATCATAATATAGCCACAATATAATCAATAAAACCCAATAAAACCACATGTGATGAGTTAGATAAACACCTACCACTTAAAATAGTAAACTTTGATAAAAACTAACATGAAAAGTCTCCCTGGATCACAAGAATTTTTTTCCAACGCATTTAACATAGATGGTCAGGTTATATCTGACAAGCTGAAAATATCCCGAATTTGATAATTTATTCATAAACGTAGGACCCAATTTAGTGTCAAAAACTAACGTGGCTTTGACTTTATGGATTACTTGACCAATCCAACTCACAATGAGCTCTACTTTACGAATATCACAGCAGATATGACAATTCACATAATAAATTGCCACAACCTAAAAACAGTGTGCTGGCCATGATAATTTGCCAGTTAATTTCTGTAACACTAATAAAAATGCAAACGTATAAAGCAATAACAGTCATAATAAATCAAATGATAAAAACAGAAGTTAGAAAATTTTCCTGATTGATTAACAGTGGTTTAAGTTATACCGATTTATAAAAAGAGTACCCCACTGCATTTGAAAATTATAGACCTATTTCTATTCTTCCTGCTATATCAAATGTATTTGAACGGGACATATCTGGTTGGACACATCAATATTTCAAAGCAAAAATACTGTACTGCACGAGTCAATATGGCTTTTGCGGGTGTCACGCAACTGAACTAGCTTCATATATAGTATTTAACAGAATACTGACCGGAATGGACAAAGGAAACACACCTTTTAATGTTTATATCGATCTGCCAAAGGCTTTTGATTATTTAGATAGTAAAATCTTATTACAAAAAAAAAAATTATTGATAAAGGACATCAACATCAAATTATTTGATAGTTATCTGAATAATAGGAAGCAATATGTAACCATTGATGATTTAAAGTCGCACATGTTAAAAAATAAAAACTGGCGTACAACAAAGATCAACTTTGGGTCCATTGCTGCTCATGATATGCATCAATGACTGAATAGTGTTTTCTAATTGATTTAAATTTAAAATATATCCAGACGATACTACCTCATATACGTGTAGTACTATAAACGTTTTAGTTGAGAAGAGAGCCATTTTTCAGATTATAAACGCAGAGCTCGCTCTTGATAGTTCGTGGTTTAAGGTAAACACGTTATATTTGAATATTAGGAAAACAAAATTAATGTTGTCTGATAAGCCATTAAAGAAAGTATCTTTTTCCGTCACTCGAACTAGATAAATAAAAAATTGACTGTTTGGATGAACTGAATTTCCTAGGTTGAACTTTAGATAAAAATACAAATTGTAAGAAAAAACAAAACAAATAAGGCGGGTAAATGGGCTGGTGGGTTAAATGAGCTAGGTCTATTTTGAGCGCCCTCTGGTGGTTTGTCGATCTATAATACTATGCTTTTATTCGGCACCACCGTCCTGGCATAGAAAGTCAATCATATTGTCTCGAACGGCACACAGATTGTGTGTTTTGGTAAGTTTGATATATCGAGAGGGTTGGTATGATAAGGCTGAAGTTTTTTTTATAGTTTGATCAAACACCTTATAAAAGTATAATTGTTTTGTGTATTTATGAGAGTATAATGATTTCGCAAAGTTTGCTGTAAACATATATGGTCCTTAATAGAAAATCTAGATATAAATTGTATTATATTCCTGTGGGGGTAAAATGAGCTGCCCCCCTGACCATTTTGCGCTATAGTAGTCTTGAGTATGCCCTACTGGCTTGCCTTCACCTATAGCAGTCAACCATTTTTCTTTTTCTTTTTTCATGTTAGTCTATATAGCCCTAAAATAAACTTTCAGCTCCTAATGCACAGGGAACAATCTTCTCTTACTTTAATAGGCCTACTGATTAAATTGGCCGAACATGATTTTTCTATGTCTATGGCCTTGTGCCTACAGGTTGGGGGGGGGGGGGGGTACCATTACTGGTGAAAGGAATAGCACCTTCATATGAACTAAAAAACAAAAAAGGTGGATAAATACTCTGACTCATTGTCTTCTGAAATGAAAAAAATAATTTTGAATTAATGAAAAGATCCTTAACTGCTTCCTTCCCACCAGCTCTTGTCTAATTTGAGAAGCACATATAATGTAAATGTCTTCACTGAGCATTAAGCACATTTTGTAGGCACTTCGAATTCAGGATCGGGCTAGTTCGAATTAAAAAAAAAACTGAAGCTTTCATTTGTGACATGTGCACAATCTAGTGACAGTCACGAAAAACACATATGCCTGAGACCAAAGCTCATGACCTTTCAGTTAATGTGTAAAATGGTCAATGTTTAAGTTTCGAAGGGTGTAAACTGAGTGTCGTCACCAGTCGTTAGAAGCCTCAGAAGGTAGAAATGTTATCGAGTACATTATATAATTCAATAAAAATGGTATGAAGGGATGAGAGATTTGCATATATATTTTGACTTGCATATATGGGTGGGGTGGGTAAAATGAGCTACCCCTAGTTCATATTGCCCCACCTTGGTGAGGCAAAAATATATGTAATGCCTTGAAATTTTCATATGAATCTAAAGTAGCTCAACTGAATGTAAATTAACATTTTCCTATAATTTTGTAGCTTTGCAAGATCAGAAATGAAAAAAAAAATTATATATTTGGTGTTTACCTTTTTATATTGACAAGAGGAGGATGTTTTCTTAGGAAGCCCATCCCCCCCCCCCCCCTGAAGATTTCTAGCAAAGTCTCTCAGAAATAAGGCATATTCAATAAACTAAAATGTTTCCTTTGAATAACCACTCTTTTGATCATATGCAACTCATTAATATTGCCACATTTAAACTATTGTCTTCTGGCATGGGGACTTAAACTATTGGGAATTTTCACAATTCAAAACGAGCTGCACGTACCAAATTAATAGTAATTTTAATGCCCATTCGGAACCAATATTTAAAGCATTGAAATTACTAAAACTCTAAGATTATATATGTTACAGCTTTTGAAATTTTATTACAAATTAACAGACGACAACTTGCCTATATATTTTAAGAATCTGCCATAATTCCCACACACAATCGTACATGATTAAAGCACAAGAAGGGGCGACATGTTTATAACTAGGGCTTCTTGCCTCCATACGTATCGATGTATTATACATCAAATGGGTTATATTTTGAATTATACACTACCTATGATAAAGTTTATACACATAGTATCCAAGGATTTCCTATTCATATAAACATTTATTATATTGAAAAATATGAATCTAGA